>APFE030315036.1:200586-225405 GCA_000404065.3 Pinus taeda
AGGGGAAGCAGATAACTGCCCGTATGCTCAAACGGAGCCGGTGGAGGACCCTCTAAATCAAAATGGATAAGAGGATCGTCGTTGGAGTCAGAAATTGACGAAACATGAAGAACCTGTTTAGGACCATCCTCTGGAACAGGTTGGGCAACCGATGGTGAATTCGAACTGGCACAATCGCCGACCGAAGGTTGATCGGGGATAAGATGGATAGAACCAGGTGCTGTAAGAGGAGACTGAGCAAGAGAGGTAGGTGGACCGGTCTTGTCATCAGTAGAAGGACAATCTGCGGAGGCAGAAAGACGCTGATATCCAACGGGGAGTTGGGGTGGAGGATTTGCAAGACTTTCCAACGTAGAGGTGGCTTTGTCCATGAGTGGACAAAGGTGAAGGAAATGATGACCTTCACAAAGTTTGCAAGGGAGTCTAATCTTCCCTTTGCCTTTCGAATTTCCAACTATAGGGGTATCATCGCCGTGAGGAACAGCGGACGGTGATGGACGAGCTGGATCACAGGCCCATATCCTCAAGACCCTGGGAATGCCAGGACAATCTCGAAGGAGGTGGTTTTCTTTGCAAAGTCTGCATGGAAACTTGACCTTGGGTGGAGGGGTAGGAAGGAGTTCATCTTCTGTTGTCCGTGGTGGAACAACAGTCGTGTTTGTAGCCTTCTTTGAGTTTGTGACCGTTCCCTTGTTTGACTTTTTCTTCGGGAACTTCTTCTTCTTCTTGTGAGCCACTTGGGTACTTCCACCAGGCGAAGAAGGAGTCGTCGAAGTAGGTGTCGAAGGGGTGGGGTCCACCTGTGGTTCAACTGGGTGTTGAGCAGGCGGCGGGACTGACGTAGTATCAGCCGACATAGAAGGGACCACAGATTTTGAAAAAAGCCAAACTGGTAACCCGACAGTTAACCCTGGGAGAGTTAGCGTTGCCATATAAAGGGCACCAGCATTTCCAGGAGAAGGGAAACGACCATCATCCCCACTAGGTGGGGGATTTAGGTTGATGAATCCCGGGAAATTTGCCATGTAAAGACGAAGTCCTAGTCAAACTATCACACTCAAAATCTAAATGGGTAATGTGATCACGGCCAGATAAATTATTAAGACATTTTAATTTGACCTTTTCATATTTAGAGAGTCGAGAAAAGGACGAAAAGCTGACTCTAGTCTCCTTCGAATGTTTTTCGAGCACGAAGTGACAAGCTACTCGCTTACACCTTTTCTGTTAAACAGTCTGAAAAGGATCAAAAGCTGACTGGAAATCTAGGTAAGAGGGTGTGCCAAACAAACCGTAAAACTGCTTATACACCTTAGCGATCAGAAGATCACCAAGGACTTCCCGTACTGCAGTCAATCTTCCCGAATGTTGTGTTCAGTGCATTACGGTTCGTAGGGTGGCAGACTCGGCTTCCTGTGGATCAAAGGTTGCAATCCTATAGGGGTCTCCCAATTTATATGCGACGGTACGTGGGAGCACAGTCCGTACTAGTACCTATCGTTTCACGTGGAGGAATCACCCAACCACTCGACGATAAACCACCAGGCTTAACGACGCCAGAACACGTCTCTAGCGTAGACCTCTAAAGTATGAGCGTTAAATTCCAATGCGTTGTTAGGTTCATTGAATCAATTTTATTGTTGATCTTTAATTAAGTTTCAGTTTCTGGCCTTAGCGAATGTAATCTCTCGAAATGTCCTAAATGCTACTACATGCAAGAACTGTATTCGTTTTGTTTGGATGAAATCTAGCTACAGGAGAGTTAAGAGGTTCATGCGAACAAAACGATGTCCAAAATTTCTAATGCAGCTAATCAATAAGAAAGGAAAAATCTTTTCTCTTTTTCTTCTTTTTTAAAGCAAAAAACTAACATAACATGCCTAAGTGATGAAAACAACAAAAAAAATCTTTTTCTTGTCTCTTTAAAAAAAAATGATAATGCACTTAAAGCGTTTCAAGAGATATTCACTATCAGATAATTGCTTTTAAAGAATCTAATAGCCAGTTTTGAAACAAACACAACAACCCAACAAAGCAAAGGAAAAACAAGATTTTCATGTAACTACGTAAGCTAAGTTATCACGAAATCAAGGAAAAATAAGTGAGCTACAAGCGAAATATTTGCAACATGAAGTGCAAAAAATTCATATAACCACCAGGAGAATATAGAAGTCTGACGACAAAAGAACCGGATATATAAATCATCAATCCCACGGGAGGTTCGATAACACAAAAAAAAACAAGATTTGAAATCGGTAGGCAATAGCAAACAACCGAAAGGACGAGACACCACCAGCCAGTTATCAATCTAACAAACTCCCAGAAGGCATATACAGGGCAAAAAGACCAGACCCAAGCATCAGAGACTGACAAACAGGTTTATTAACATACTTAACCAGTGCGACGCGACTGTAAGTCTGCAGCTCGCGCTAAACAGACTGTAGTGCGAGTTTTCCAAAAGCAGATCGCGCCCAGTAGCGCGACTGTTCAGAGAAAAACCGTGCTGGCGGGAATTTGCCAGGCAAAAGACAGAGCGGGTGGTCTGAGGCTTGGTTTTTTAAGAACTAGACAGAGCCAGTGAGTGAAGGATAGCAAGAACTCCAATCAAAGAAATTGTTTAGACAAAAAAATGACAGACAAACGACATGCGAAGCAAGATCGATACTGTCCAGTTTGTAAATCAACCCGGAGATGGACTGAAGTGGTGTTGATCTACTTCACTTCCGCATAGCGGAAGTGTTTCGAAGGCTGCCTAGCCGCTCTTCAGACTCCGTCCACGACTTACAAATCAGGCAATATAACACAAACAACAATAGACAACCTCCCTAGTGGAGTCGCCAATTTTTTGCGGAGGTAAATCCCCTCTGTGGACAGAGGCGATCCCACTAGCCCCACAGGGGTCTAGCAACAATCATACATGCTGCATGCAAGTTCCTAATTGTACGATTTAAAAGTCGATTAGAAAGACCAACCTGGGATCCAACGCTTTTTGCTGTGGGAGAAGTGTCGCTCCTGTCCTCTAGCTATGGCCGGTCACTATCCTTGCACTCCACGCATGGACACCTGCACAAAAGAAGAACAACCCAAAACAAGCGTAAAATCCAATATCATACAATTATATATCAGTCAAGCAGGATATAATTCAAATATTACCAGTAGAACATGTGAATGGAACCATAGTAACAGTCGCTTATCATTCAATAGAAAAGAGAGAAGAATTACAACCACTTAAGGCTTGACGCTGCAAATCTCCTCCAACTGGGTCAGCAGTCTAACATGTCTTGCAAAGTCACTTTCTCTCTCAACAATCCGGCAGCATAACCTCTCTTTCAGCTCTTACTATCATAAAAATTCTCTAGCTCATACTATCACTCTCACTAACTCGTTAACTTGCCAACTAGCCAACTAGCCAACTAGCCTGTTCAATGTGGGGAGACAGGCATTTGTAAATGGAGGAGAAGAGATATGCGTTGTATGTGGACACCTTCTGAGATTTTGGCATTGTCCCAAAATAACCATTGGGCTGGGTTGTCTTGGATAGAAAAGACGACACCCGACTGCTTTTATGGGATTTTTCCTCAGAGAACTGGGTGAGTTATGGAGGAAAAAACATTCCAGTGCACGCTGGCCAAAAAACATGCCCAAATTGTGTGGCGCGGGCTGTGCTCTATGAAAGAGCGTCTATGGGCGCGCCCTCTTTGTAGGAACTGAGCCATGGGCGCGGGTTAGACACTGTTGACCCGCGCTAATGAAAAAAGGGTATTTTCCAAGGTTATTCTTCAAAGGGTGTCTTCAGGGATATTGAAATTCATACTCAGGAGACCTCAATGCAAGTGTTTCAAGTTGTGTCACTGGTCACAGGTCTGTAAATGTGTCCTCCAATGTGTGACAGCGGGGGGGTAACAAGGACGGTGACCAACGGTGACAAATTACTGCGTAACAGTTGCAATAAGAAAGTTCGTGTTCTAGGAATTAGAATGAGGCTAGGTTTCTTGGGAAATGGCTAAGTGTGACATCAGTGACACATATGTCAACAGTGATAGGACTCGACTGTGATCGCACACGGACACTTAGTCACACAACGTAGACCATCCAAAATGCATATGACATATTTTTCTTACTGAAACAACCTTCGTGACAAGAGTGCATGAAGTGAGTGTGAAACATATCTATGTGATGACAACCACTCATGCACACACAATTCCCTTGCGTAGCAAACAACAACCCCTAGGCCCAAAGATGACACATTCCCTTTGCATGGAAAACAACAACCCCTAGGCCTAGATATGACACATGCTGCATAAGAAGGAGAACGCTTAAGATCAAGGAGGGGAGGCCTAAGATCATTAGCTTACCAACAAGTGACTAAGGACGATCGGTTGCAGGATCCAAGGTAGGCTCTGAAATTTGCTTTCAAGCCAAAATTTTGGAGGGATGTTGTAGCTACTACAACAGGATGCATGCTTTGTTGTACCAGCAAGCCTAGAAATAGAAAACGGGGTATGTAGCATCCCTTACCTGTACCTACTCATCCTTGGGAAATAATTTCCATGGACTTTGTGGGAGGTTTATCGACAACTGGGAAGGGACATGACTACCTGTTCATGGTAGTTGACAGGTTCAACAAGATGTGTGTTCTGATGCCATGTAGAAAACACCATTAGTAGACAAGAAGTAAAAAAATTGTTCGTTGGATAGGTCTGGGTACACTTTGGGATACCAAGGAGAATCATTTTAGATAGGAATACAAGGTTTCTTAGTGCATTCTTGACTATATTGTGGGAGAAGATGAACATGGAGTTGAAGATATTTAGAACATTCCATCCACAAACAGATGGGCAGACAGAAGTAGTTAATAGTACTTTGGTGCAGCTTCTGAGGGGTTACAACTAGAAGCATCTCAAGACCTGGAATGAAAATCTAGTATATATACATCATTCTTATAACAAAGTGGTCAACACTTCTACAGGAAATTCCCCATTTGAAACTTGTTTTCGATATTTTCCACCTTCACCTCTGGAAGTTGCATATGGGTAGAAAGGAGGAGTGAAGGAAGACATTATAGGAGATGTTTTAAGGGCTGAAACAATGATAGAGAAGATTAGGAAGATCCATCTACAGGTACAGGAAACACTAATGAAGTCGTAGGTGAAGTATAAGTGTTGGGATGAGGTCTCGTGGGTTAGGTTTGTGGTTAAAATAACCCAAGTTTTGATGTAAATTCTCCATGATTTGTGGATGCGGAGTGCGTAGATGGTTAGGCATTAAAAGGGTTTTAGCCCCTTGTTTATGTAAAGTTGAGTCAGCTTTGAGATCCACCAATGGTCCGCAGACCATGGGATTGTATAAATAGGTGTGTCTTAGAGATTCTAAGGCAGACAAAGAAGAGATCATGTTAGTAATGGGACAATAGAAGATAGTGCGAAGAAGTGGGTGAGATAGGAGAAAAAGGCTCTACAACTGAGTGCACAGAGGCCTAGATAGAGTTCACAGCAGAGTGCGCAAAGTCCTGTAGGTGAGTGCGCAAGGTAGTTTTGAGTCTATAAATCCTAACTAGACATCAATAAAGAAGATTATCGAATAATTCTTGTGTTTATCTATTTACTCTTGTTTAGTTATGATGCAAATATATAATGTGGATGAATAATGTCTTTATGAAATATTGATATAATGATGTGGGACTCTATGGAATAAGTCTTAATAACTGTATGCACTTCATGTTAAGTACTTTCATGAAGATTGTGACACATTCTATTATGTTTATTAAATACTTAAGTAGATTTATGTGAACTCAGATCTAGGGCTATTTTATGATGCATGTAAGTGGATGATTCGATTGTCAAGGATCTGCAATGACCAGTCATAGACCTTTGTGAAGGTCTAGAGGTTTTTTAAAGGGAGTTGTAGTACTAAGCCCTAAGGGCTTATATATGTTGTGTGTGGAGCATGATTGTTCAGAGGTCTTTGTTTCAGCCGAATGTATACCCCAGGAAGTTTTGTACACCCGTCCACGCGCCAGATGAATGGCACCCCCGAAGCTAAAAACAGATGTAAATTTGCCTTGTAAAAATATAGTAATTTCTATTCAATCTGAGCCGTTCATTAGGCGGATGATCTGACGGTAGAACTTATGTTTAGTTTAGGGTTTTTTGCCCTAGAAGGCAACCCCTCTCTTTGTATGAGGGCATTGTATTTGAGGCGGTGATATAGATGTGTATTCTGGGTGAGCGAGAAACTGAGAGGTGAGACTGTGAGAGAAAACAGAGGATGATATTACAACGGCGTTGTTGTAGGTTGTGTCTCTTCATTTTGCTGGATAATAAAAGGGAAGGACTGGCTGTTCGAGGTGGACGTAGCCCAAACTGGGTGAACCACGTATATCTGTGTCTCTCTTGTTTTGTGCGTTTTCTGTGTTTATATTTCTGCAATATTTTATGTGTTCCATTGCTCTGTAATATATAATTTTCTAACAATGCTCACACAACACATATAGGAATTCAAACATTCCTTTAGGCATGCATACAAGAACTCTAGTATCCATTAACACATAGGAAATCACATTCCTTAAACCAGCATAAGATTTTAGCCAACATGATAAACATGTACATGTCATTCAAACATTAGGAGCATAGTTAGATACTTATCTTATATGGAAAAAGGTTTGTAACTGAGAGTGGGGCTTAAACTCTCCACCTAACCATAAACAAACTACAACCACTATTACTTGTAATTGTCACCCTTGTTGAGCTAGATTCCAAAGCTTGAGGTGGAGTGCTTCCGAGGAAAACTTTTAACCAATAAAGCAAATGAAACAAGATTTTCTCAAGGCCACTCTACCTTCATCCACTAACTACATAAGATTTGACTCAGTCATTTTAGGCCTTTCAAATAAGATCAACATCCATACTAGGATACTACAATATAGAGATTTCAACTCACTTTCAAGAGAAGAGAGTCCACCATACGGGGAGATCCATCAAGTGGATAAGATACTATTGGGGTAAAGAGACTACCTCTTCATGTACTTCATGAGTGAGTCACACACCATATCTTTAGCCCCGAGGCAACTTTTGGTGTTTCATTAGCCCTCACAAATGCCAAAGTCTCTCTCCCTTAACTAGTAGTTTCATCAAGCCACAAGCTCCCCAATGAGTTCTTTAGCATTCGGGAAAGCCACTTCTCTCTATATTTCTCTTACCTAGCAAACCACCGTGAGTGTTCTTCATATAGTTTCTAATCTTTTCAAAGATAAGCAACTGGGAATTATGATAAATGGCTTCTTTGCACCCTCACCTCCACCCATGGGGGAATTTCTTTTATAGTAGTGTTCTATGTGTATTTTCCTTCCACTGCTTTTGTGCATGAGAGAGAGAAAAACCGAGAGTTGTTCTCCCATTTCTTTTTTTATTCTGTTGTGTATCCATATCAGGTCATCGTGAGAGATTGTCCCAAAAAACATATTAAATGTCCACTAGTCAACCACTCGACAGTGTGGCCCATGCCTCTCCTTAAATTTTGTCCTTTTATTGCTTATGGTTGGAGATTAAAGGAAACTTGGGCTTGTCCTCTCCTTTTTCATTTAATTTATGGCAAATTCAACCCTTTTAAAACCACTTAGCCAACCAAGACTGATATTTATAACAACAATTCTCTCAAGCAATCTCCTTCCTCAAGCAATGGAATATGTGTCCCTCTCTCAACCATTTAAATAATTACAATTTACTTATAAGAGAGAAATATTAACTAGGGGATATCACAGTCCCCTCTCCCTTGGGTGGAACACTTTCCTTGGTGTTCAATAACCATATGCAACAAAACATGCTTTAGACCAAGCATTGTTGGTTATGTAGATTTATATAAACAACTTTATACAACATTTACATTATATTTACATTTTCCTTACTCAACAAATAAGAAAGGATATGTTTCCTGCATTAGGTCAGCCATTTCCCATGTGCTTTCTTCGAGCCCAAAGTGCCTCCACTACACTTTGACTTGCTTTATTACTCATTAATCATGAGTTGCCTCTGATCTAGGATACAAGATTTGGTTGGAAATATTGCTCTGGTTCTACCTATAACACAGACCAATCAATTACATGATTAGCATCCTGCACATATCTTTTAAACAATGAAACATGGAAAACAACATGCACTCTAATTGATGGAGGAAAAGCCAACCTGTAAACCATTGTCCCTATCTTTTCAAGCACTTCAAATGGCCCACAAAACCATGGTGTAATCTTGGTGCAAGACCCAAATTTCAAGGAGCTCTTCTTGGGATAACTCATAGGAAAAATCATTTCCCCACAATTTGAAAATATTTGTGAATTTGTTGTACTTGTTCAACAAACACCCCCCCCCCCCCAAAATTTATTTGATTTAATAGTTAATTTTCTCTTGATAAATGGGGACTCTTTAAATGCTTTTCAAAAAACATAGCACATGAGAGCTTCCTTTTCGAATTATTATAAATAAAATTTCGAATAAACTTAAGATATCAAGCCAAAATCCCTTTGTGACTAGGAATTCTCGCTTTATCACAAATCGTTGGACCTTCCATAACAAAGGTTAATTGACAATCAAAATCTGTGAATTGCAATAAAAAATATCACTGTAATAGACTTGTGGTATCATTAAAATTTCATTAAATCTAAGGCTTAAAAGCATTTCTTACGAAATAGAGTACTTATCATAATCGCATAGCGGCATTTATAAAGGCACAAAACAAGCAAACCTTAATAATATGCGATTTGTGATATTGTGACATGAAAAGTCAAACTCTCATCGCATCGTGGCTTTTACACAAATGGAAAACTTCTGAACCATGAAAAGTTGCAAAATGCAATGTGATCTAGACCTGATGGAATTATGCAAAAATTGTTATAGCTTAGATCAGGTTCAACGCATAGTAAACAACTAATTATGCAATAATTATTCATTCAAATGAAATGCACTCAAAAGGATAAAAGGTATTCTGCTCACGTCGCATATCAAAAAATACTAAATAACTTTGAAGTAATACATAATTGATATTGTGATGTTGCAATTTGCGATATTGAGACAATTATCATTAATTGTAATCGCATAATTGGCATCACATGCTTTAATGCATCAACTTGAAGTACCACCTACAAATTTTCAATGCGATGACTTAAATGAGTAATAAAGGAAATAATGAAAATACCTTTGTGCGTATTTAATTAGTTTTAATGGAATTTAAGTTTAAAACAAATCAATGATATTCGATATCTTTCATCCATATTTTCAAATAAAAGATTCTTCCTTGTCATATTTTTTTAACTGTATCATTGTATTTTCACTGTCATTTCCACTGTGTGTGTTTATCCAATAATCTCCATTGCTCAATTTCAGGGAACCTCCAAAGGAAACAATGTTTGAAAATATGGCGAAGAAAAGAAAATCTATTACATCTGAGAAATCGGACATGGCCCCACTCTTCTCTGATACTCCCTGCGATAAAGATGGAGGGACCACATCCTGGGAAGCCATGTATAACTTACTCGAGGTAGAAAAACTGAGGCCACTGGAAACCAAGGCAACAATGGACGCCAAAGTATCATCAGAGGCTTCCTACTTTGAGGCAGCATGTTCATTTCGACACAGAATAGCTGCAAGGCTCGAGATATTACCATACAAATATATGGTGAAATGGGTAATTGATAATGTGAATATTTCATATAGGACTTTTAGAAATTCAAGACATGAGGTTATGGGATCTTTCACACCAGACAATTTGCACCAGATGTACCATCTACGAGAGTCACAAAATCTCTATGATAAAGATTTTCTTGAACATTTTCCAAAGAGAGCGAGGACCTAATGGACATTACATAGAACTAGAGGTCAGGATCTGGATGGGAGAAATCTAGTATGTACCCAATTTCACCCTTCTCGGCTCCACATAATTTCACAGTTGTGATGATGTGTATATTATTTGGGAAGGCTGATAGTACCAAATTTTCTATAGAGTGGGTTCCATTAATTGATGTAGTAGTTAACACAATGATTATGAATTGGAGTCATATTTTGTCGGATAATTTAGATATGGCTATTAGAGAATATAGGTAAAAGAGAAATATCTCCTCAGGAACTATTCCCCCCTTTTTATATGAGCACTTATGTAATGGACGCCATTTGTTTTTGCTCTCAATTTCCAAACATGGGTTGGAAGTGGACTTCATAGAACCCTCTCCCCATCCATGTGTATCATAAAATCTTACGGGAGTCCCAATTTAGTTCCCACTTTTACAGAATTTGCCATGGTAATATGTTACCCATTTATAAAACCATTTTTGGTAAAATGGCCCCATGGCTTTCTGAAGAGGCAAAGATAGACATATTTCCATTCGCAAGATGGTTTGGTGAAGAAACATTTACTTATATCATATTTTTTGGGAGCATTGCAGCTCCACATGTCCTTCCATATTATGTTCCAAACAAACTATTGGAAAGAGATATAGCTTACCAGACAACAGGGGATGGTTTAACCAAAGCCCTAAAGGAAATGAAAAAGATTATTTGGCCAACCTTTCCACTGTAGTGTGGCACTTTCACACTGCATGATTATGGACACGCAGCAAAATAACTAGAGAATATTACATATCTAAAACTATCCACTATTCCAATTTGACAGTTTGACCCAAATCAAGTTGCTAAAGACTTCACTACCATGGTTAAACTTAGATAGTTTCCTCATGATGAAGATTTGTTTGATGACCTTTTCTAGGCTGCCAAACCATTTACACAGGCCTTGCATTTAGCATCGCTACAATTAAGCCCAGATGATATCAATGTTTTTCATGTATACAAAAACAAAAGATTGTTGAAGGTCCCATTGGACCTGTAACAAATTGAACAAATAAGAGAACCTACTCCTAGCATGAGCCTGGAGGGAAGTTCTAAAGAGAATTCTAACGTAGAAACGTAAGAAAAATCAACTCAATGGTTAGAAAATTCAGAGCAACAATCTCAGAATGGAGAATAAAGTCCAAATAAAGGTTCTTAGAAAAATAAAGAAGGAAATACTTAGGAAATGACCGAACAGGCCTTGGCCAAGAAACATATAGAGGTTGAATCAAAATCAACTCAAACAATGAAGATTCCAGTTGTTGACCTAAACAAGGAATGAGAGAAATTCAATCAAAAGCTCCAAACATGCACAAGTCTTGAGGAGACATTTGGATTCTAGATGCTGAAACAGACTCAACAGGTAACAAATCCAGAGACAACAGAGCAAGGGGCCACAAACACTCAAGATATTGAGGTCATTCCAGCTTTCCCCACTTCTGAAATTTTCTTAAAAATTGAAGATATACCTATGCTCAACATATTTTACAGCCCTACACATAAGGTTGTGATAAAAATACAAAGAAATAAGAGGAAGTTAGACACAATGACTATTGAAACTCTTGAGAATGAATCAATGGAAGTTGTATGGAAAGACACTCTTGTCGACCCATATGAGAACTTTACGAAGTTGTCATAATTTGTAGGCACCTATGCCACTGCAACCATTGATAAAGAAACAGAAGTCTAATTGTTGCTTAAAGAAAAAGAATATAGAATACTACTTCTAGAACAACAATTTGGAACAAGAAAAACAGAGTACCAATTAGCAAAAATAACAACAAGTAGCTCAACTTCAAAGGGAGTTTGAGAAAATGAGGTTATAACACTAGGTAAGCATGTCAGAGAAAGACTCACAGATTTTCCAAATATAGGCCATGGTAGACAAATTCAAAGATAACCCTCAGACATAAGAGTTCATTAAAGAGGAAATCAAGCTAAATTCCCTATTGACACAACAACAAGAGATGTTCTACCGGAAAATATCACAGATCAATCCTTACTATGAAAAAAGTAATAAATTGACTTACTAAGTGATTTATCTAAGATTTGAATATGAATAAATCCATTAAAATATTTCAGAATTTATTTCCTGGCAGGAATCTGATGAGGGAATAAAGGTTGATCTACCAAAGGTAGAAAAATCCCATAAAGACACTCTATTTGCATATTGGGATACACGGTTAAAGCAGGCAGAAAGGGAAACAATAACATCAACAGGTACAAAAAACATCATAATCGAGGTCGTGAATGAAAATCTTCACAGTGCTGACCTTGTTAAGGAATGCATACCAAGGGCTCTCCCAAACATCAAACAACTAGAACAATAGTGGAAAGAAACAACTCAAACCAAAGAGGAAGCAATCAAACAGTTGTCCAAACTTGATTGGGAGACATACTCGTCGTATTTGGTAAAACCACATAGCCATTGGATGACTCTACGATGCTTAACTAGCTCCACACAAAAAATGGTGCCTACTCTCTCAGATGCCATATTTGCAGGACAGTTAAAATCTACAATCGGCCAGTCACCCCGGGTGAAACCAATGATGGATATCTGCAATCTCAAGGATCAAGTGGCCGACTAAGATGATTCAATATGAAAGAAACTTGTCATCAATTTATTTTCTATTTTTAGTTTTTATTTTTGCTTACTCTAAGGAAGGTTGTTTAAAACCTCTTCAGCTTTTTTTTGTAATAATCTATTTTTGAAACATGTATTATCGTATTTAAACCTCTCTCATGCATTTAAAGAGGGGTCCAGGATTTTATCAAAAACACTTTCCAAGACATTTCACTTCTGTATTTTTGTGAAGGTTTTGATGAAATAATTGGAACAAGATCTAATTTTCTTAAATATTGAAGCATACTCTACTAAAATTACACTTTTGTACTCTTAAGATATATTTGATTGGAAGAGAGTGGATCAATACTGTTGATTTCATGAGCGAGACTTTTCATATATGGTACTTTTATCTTATGGTCATGTTTCATTTATGAATTATCAAGAGTCTTTCTTTAAATTGTCCTATGTACGAAAATTTGAGTTATAGTTTTACATTATTGCACTTTTGTATGATGTTTTAGCTCTAATTCCTTATTGAATACATGAACAATTACTATATGTGATAAAGTTTTCTCAATTGTTTTGTCTAACTATTTATCCAAAACAATTATCATTCATGATTTCATTTCTTTTAGGAGTTGAATAATCTTCATTACCAGTTTCTTTGAGACATCTTTGTAGATCACATATCTTAAGTTATTCCCAGGTATATTTATAGTAAGATGATGTTAGAATAAGATAGATGCATGTGTTTATTGTTTAGATTAGATCATTTTTAGTTAAATCATTCTTCGTTATATCTTATATCATCCCAACATCATTATCAAATCAATCATTTCTGAGAAACTGGTCCCATTATCCCCAGTCGGAGCCACTACACCAAACAGAAAATGAGCTTCTTTTAAGGTCCGGACCGGGTGGTTATCCCCCATGTTGTCGCAACGAATTTCGAGGCTTCAACATTTTGGTGCTAGAAGGAGGGCCACCTTTGTGAATGGCAAGCAAATCTAAATCAGAAAGCCATTCTAAGAGTAAAACTCCCTCTCCATCGCCGCCAAATTCTCAGTCACATTCTAGATCTCTAAATCCTAAATGTGAAGTTGCTAAAAAATATTTACAATCCACTAGTGTTTCCCCAAAGAAATCAGATCAACCTTCTCTTGGCATTATGACTCAGGTTTAGCACTATGACACAGGTTTTTTCCTTGATGGCAACTTACTCAGATGACAGAACACAGTTCAGGCTCTCAAAATAAAGGAAAAGGGATATACACATTTTGCACTTAACCAAGTCACGTATACACGCAAGATCGCCGATCAAAAGTCGTGTATGCGTATGCACACACTTTCATGCAAGGAAAAGTGCATACATGTGGGAAAACTTATTTTTCATCAATGGTATCTAGTCCCTAGTACTTGGACCTATGGTTTTTGGACAATGGTATTCCGTCCGAAGTGTTGAACTCAGGTATTGGGTCCCAAGTATTGGTTCTAAGTGGTTTTAGACCATGATTTTGAGTAAGGCCTAAGACTATAAAAGGGGAAGGAGATCATTAGGCAAAGGTATTCACTCAAGTATTGAATATCTTATGAAGAGCAAGATCTAAAATACTGGTCATTGGGTTATGGTGCATAGCTAGATATGAACCAAGGATGAACCTAAGCGCTAAAAGAAGGATAGGTTCTATTGATGGGTCAAGATCTTAAGGCTTGAATAGTAGCATCTTTGTGTGATTTTTATCTATTTGGCGCATGACTTGATCTATAAATCTGATAATCTGGGTATAGCTGATGTCTAAATATTTGAAAAGGGAAAATTGTCTTTTATAGATCTGTACGTAGGTTCGGCACAGCAAAGGCGTGTATACATGTTGGTTCAGTGATTCAAAACGGCATATACGTTTGTTTCCCTTAATACAGAAGCATATGCATGCAGGTTCTTCATATTGAAGTAGCGTACGTCTCACAAAATATGTTTTAGCTACTTCTGCAGTGTTCTGGGTTTAGGATTGGTGTCTGGTTACTGTTAGTGTTTTCTAGTTACAGCATTCAGAGAAGTGATTGATTGATTTAGTTTTGGTTAGTGCAAAGGGGATTGGTTGATGCAGATATATTTGATGTTTGATTGATGTTACTTATGGATCCAGTCTGAAAATTTATGAAACGTGGTCCCTGGAAGAAAATAGATTGTTGTAGCCTTCTGTAGGTCAGCTCCTACGTACTAGTACATAAGCTAGTACAAGAGCTAAGGGGGTTGTAGCTCCCTTCCAGGAGAAGCTGGAGAACAAGAGAAGGTTGTAGCCTTCTGCAGGTAGAAGGCTACGTACTGGTATAAGACTGGACCAGTACAGAAATATTGTGAAAAGAAGCTTCTTATTAAAAAGAAGATAGAGACGAATTGTAGCAAGTGGTTTTCACCCACATTGGGTTTCCAGCTTATATCTTGTGTTCATGTGTGTGATGATTTGTTATGTTTTACTGCACCTGTTTACTGTTCTTATGGTTAATGAAGTCCTGATGCATTGATTAAAGATCAACATTTAATGGATTAACTGAATCATAAGTTTACTGATATACGCTGGTTGCTTTAGACACAGTTGCATATATATGCTGGTTCCCATAACTGAAGTAGCATATATGTATCTGAGTATGAAAATGAAAAGTGTTTGATTTGCTAATACTGATTCACCCCCCCACCCCCTAGTATTATTTCCAACAATTGGTATCAGAGCAGGTCCTTCAGAAGAAGCTTGATCGCTTGAAGGAAGATCTATCATCATGAGCAACTACAAAAAAGAGGCATCCATCAGGCAACCAATCTTTGATGGGAGAAACTTCATCTATTAGAAGGTAATAACCACAACCTATCTTCAATCTCTTGGTGCAAAAGTTTGGGATATCGTGGAAGGAGGATACAAATTTCCATCAGTAACTCCTACAGATACAGCTAGTAAAAGGTAGTATGAAACAAATGCAAAGGCTGTCAATACTCTATTGGGGAGTCTATCTCAATCATAATTTGTCAAGGTTATGCAGCTCAAAACTACCAAGGAAATATGGGACAAGATCATCCTAAGCTATGAAGGAGACGATCAGGTAAAATGTGCAAAACTACAATCTCTCAGAATTCAATATGAAACTCTCAGGATGCACAATGATGAAAGTGTGGCTAATTATTTCTTACGAATAGATGAGATTGTTAATCGCATGAAAATTTTGGGTGAAGAGATAAAAGAAGTTACTTTAGTTGAAAAGGTTCTAAGATCCTTGCCTTTTAAGTTTAAATCAAAAGTTTCTGCCATAGAAGAAAAGCATAATCTTCATAGTAATACCATGTCACAGTTGCATGGAATCCTAACTGCATTCGAAATGAGAAAAGGGGGGTCCATCAGACATCAAAGAAACCGCATTCAAAACTTCAAAAGGAGAATACAATCAGTTAGGACATACGTCAGAAGGAGAGGAAGAATCAAACTTTGTCAAGAACCTTCAATGGGGCTCTGGAAGATTCAAAGGTAAGCTACCTTTCAAATGCTTTACTTGTGGGAGAGTCAGTCACTATGCAGCCAAATGTCCTCATAAAGATAAGCTTGATAAAGGTAAGGAACTAGTTAAATGGAACATAAAATAGAATGTAAGTAGGAAGAGTTATTATACACATGAAGAGAATGATGGACTTTCAAATAGTGATGAAGATGAGCATGGTAATGATTATAGACTTTTGATGGCTTTTGAAGATGATGATTTCTTGGATGCTATAGATGAAGATGCTCTCTATGAGCAAATTTCTAAACTTGCATTCTGTTTAGAAGAAAAGAGTATGATCATAGATACTCTAACATTCCAACTTGCTAAAAGAGAAAAACATAATGAAAAGTTAGAATGTGAAATTGTGGGACTTAGAAAAGATATTGAGAAAACAAAAGCTCTTAATCTTAGATTTTCTAAAGGATCTGAAACTTGAGATGAAATTATCAAAGTGCAGTGATCTCCTCTAATCAAGACAGGTCTTGTATATACTGAAGAAGCATCTCAAACACAGAAGCCATCCACCTCCAAAAGTTATCTTGATGCAGCAAGGAGAAGTGAACAGGTTGAAAATCGTCAACAAAGGCATAAAGTAGATCACCGGGTAAATCAGGGTCAATCTACTTCAAGGATGAACAAAAGCTACAACCAACCGCAGGTAAATCATTCTCAATTTGCCTCAAGAATGAATGTCTATGGAAACTACAATCACCTGGATGGTAGATTTGATAATCGCAGGAACTTCTTTAATGGCCAATGTTTTTCATGTCATAACCTTGGACACAAAGTTGCTCAATGTGTTGCCTACAAGACCATCATGACTCAAGAAGCACGAAATCAAAGGAGCGTGACTGGGATCATGAAGATGACCTACAATAATTTTTCTGCTCTTGAAAATGAAACAGAATGCTCTATTTGTAACAACTTCAGTCATGAAGATTCTGAATGCAGGAGTAAGTTTTGGCAAACATCTCAGAAAGAGAAACCTTCATTAGGTCCCATAACATGGAGAAAGAAGGAACCGCAACTAGAAAGATGTGGTATAGCCTTATATACGGAAGGACAAGAAAATCAGTGGTACATCGACAATGGATGCTCGAAACATATGACAAGTGATAAAGAAAAACTTCAGTCATATAGTGCCTTAGAAAAGGAAAGGAAGGTCTCATTTGGAAATGACACCCCTGCTCTCATAAAAGGTAAAGGTTTTGTTCTTTTGAAAGAAAAAGTCAAAGATGGAAATGTTATGTATGTTGATGGCTTAAAGCATAGTCTATTAAGTGTTAGCCAAATGTGTGATCAAGGAAATGAGGTAATATTCCGATCAAATGGATGTATTGTTCGTGAGATTGATACAGGAGAAACAGTGATCAAAGGCATAAGAACTCCAAATAATTTATACATACTCAAGGGAGGACAACAACAATGTTATCTAAGCAAGAATGATGAACACTGGCTATGGCAGAGAACATTGGGGCTTCGAAGCTTTTCTTAGATAAGGAAAGCATGCAAATATTAGGTGGTTCATGATCTCCTTGACATCAAAATTCCAGACAATACAATATGCAAATCATGTCATTTTGGTAAGCAAACCAGAACTAATTTTGCTGAGAAGGAAGGATCAGCTAGTAAGCCAGTTGAACTTGTCCATACTGATTTATGTGGTCCATCAAGGAAAAATTCACCTCGAGGAGAAGAATACTTTATATTTTTCTTTTAACGAATTTTCCAAGATGTGTTGGATAGGACTTCTAAAGCATAAAGACGAAGCTTTCGAAAAGTTCAAAGCTTTCAAAGCCTTGGTTAAAAATGAATCATATCGCAGAATCAAATGTCTCAGGTCTGATCAAGGAGGGGAATTTACCTCGAATGAATTTTTCGACTTTTGTGAAGAACATGGAATAAGAAGGGAATTCTCTACTGCAAGGACTCCTTAGCAAAATGGAGTAGTGGAAAGGATGAACAGAACAGTTCAACAAATGGCTTGTGCTATGCTTGATGAATTTGGAACTCCTGCAACATTCTGGGGTGAAGCTGCATTTGCTGCAGTTACTATTCTCAACAAAACAAATATTTGGGTAAACAACACTCAAACTCCTCATGAACTTTGGTATGGTAAGACTCCTATGCTAAAATACTTCAAAGTTTTTGGAAGCAAATGTTACATCAAAAGGATTGATGAAAATCTTGGCAAGTTTGAACCTAGAGCAGATGAAGGCATTCTCCTTGGTTACTCTTCCCGAAGTAAAGGATATAAGTGTTACAATAAAAGACTTGGAAAAATTGTTGAAAGTATTGATGTGGTGGTTGATGAAGAAGGCAACAATTCAAAACAGATAAAAACCGAAGATTTTGAAGACGAAGAGAACTATCCTTCAACATTAGATCAGACTAATGCTAAAGAATAAACTTATGAGGCATCAGAAGAATAGATAAGAATAGAAGAAAAGACTCCATCCAGATATGTTCAGAAGAACCATCCAGAGACTCAAATTTTGGGGCAAAAAGAGGTAGGTGTTCAAACAAGAAGAACTATAACATAAGCTTCAAGCTATCTAACATTGCTCTCCTCCATTGAACCACGAAATTTAAGTGAAGCATGCAAAGATGAATGCTGGGTCAAGGCCATGAATGAAGAACTTGAGCAGATTGAAAAGAATAACACTTGGGAATTGGTTCTTAGACCTAATGATAAGAATGTCATAGGGACCAAATGGATATTAAAAAACAAGCTGAACGAAAATGGAGATGTTATTAGAAACAAGACCAGACTTGGTTGTAAAGGGTATGCTCAACAAGAAGGTATAGACTTTGAAGAAACTTTTGCACCGGTTGCTAGACTTGAAGCCATAAGAATGTTCCTTGCTCTTTCTATCTTTCAGAAGTTCAAAGTATATCAAATGGATGTTAAATATGCCTTTTTAAATGGAGACTTAGAAGAAGAAGTATATATTGAGCAACCAGATGGATTCATCCTTGGAAATGATCCAAAACTTGTATGCAGACTTAAGAAGGCACTCTATGGTCTTAAAACAGGCTCCAAGGGCTTGGTATTTATCGTCTGGACAAATACCTCCATCAACAAGGTTTTTCAAAAGGATCAACAGATAGCAATCTATATATAAAAATTGATAATGATAAATTTCTAATACTTGTTGTGTATGTTGATGATATCATCTTTGGCAGCAATGAAGAAGCCATGAGTCAAAATTTTGCTTTGGTAATGCAAAAAGAATTTGAAATGTCCCTACTAGGTGAGTTGACATATTTTCTTGGTTTACAAGTCCAACAAAACAAAGACAGTATCTTTTTATCACAAACCAAGTACCTCAAGCGGACCTTGAAGAAATATGGCATGGAATATTTGAAACCAATATGTACCCCTATGGTAACAAGATACAGCCTCAGCATAAATGATGAATCAGCAGCAGTACATCAACCAGCCTATGGATCCATGATTGGTAGTTTGCTCTATCTGACAGGTACCCGACCAGACATCATGCATGAGGTAGGAATATTTGGAAGATTCCATGCAAATAAAAAAGAAGCACACCTTCGGGCAATTAAAAGGATTTTAAGATATCTACAAGGAACACAAAACTATGGCTTATGGTATCCTAGAGATACAGATCTCACACTTCATGCATACATAGATGCAGATTGGCCAAGAAGCGTGGATGATAGAAAAAGCACTAGTGGTGGTGCATTCTTTATGGGTTCCAGATTAGTATCTTGGTTCAGCAAGAAACAAAGTTCAATTGCATTATCTACAGCTGAAGCAAAATATGTGACTACTACATCTTGTTGCTCACAACTCCTTTGGATGATGTAAATTTTGCAAGACTTTCAAATCATTTGTACTCCACCTATCTCCATTTTGTATGATAATACAAGTGCAATCAGTATTTCAAAGAATCTAGTCATGCATTCAAAGACCAAGCATATACCTATCAAATATTATTTTCTCCGGGAACAAGTGCTTGAAAAAAGGTCAAATCGGAGTATGTTCCCTCTAAGGAACAAGTTGTTGATATATTCACCAAACCACTACCCAGAGACATTTGAATACCTTAGACAGAAGCTGGGAGTAGTTGATGCATCATCTTGATATTGAAACTTATCGGTTTCAGAGAAAAGTGGTTGTACGCGAGTTTCATGAGGAGCATCTGCGTACATACGCCGATTTCTGTGGATACAGTCACGTATATGTTGGTTTGAAGAAAATCAGTGGACCAGACATAGGATGAAAAGAGTTTGACATGGGTCTGACAGAGACCATATGACACAGGTTCAGGGGGAGAATATACTTCAAATAATGCATTGTTGGCATTATCTTAGAAGATCTTGGTTCAATTTCATAGTTGTTTTTTGGTTTCAGGTGGAACAGGTGTTGAGGAAGAACTTGGTTGCTGGTCTGAATGATGATTGACAGATGTTATTGATGATAGTTGTTGATGACTATCATAGTCTTGTTGTAGATATTTCGTCTCTATGTCATGTATTTCTTTTATTATCAAGGTCATGTAACGACCTATTTTGGTTTCCCCACTATGTCTGGGATGGATGATGTAATATTCTTGTTTTATCATGTGTAAAATTTTGGTGTATCCCCACTTGGTTTGGTGGATGAGTCAATATTGGTATATCCCCACTTAGCTGGGAGATGGATGTATGTATGAGCCTTTGGTGATAGGAAGGTCATCTATGATGTCCAGAGTCATGTTCTTTCTTGTAGAACATATTTTTGTAGACCTTGCCTACAGTCAGGGGGAGCATAAACAACACAGCAGAGTAGAGATTTCAGCGTGTACTCAGGGGGAGCACAACCCTTTGCCCTTGATGACAAAGGGGGAGAATGACTTTGAGTGACTTGGGGTTGCCATCAAGTCCAAAGGGAGAGATTGTTGGCATTATGACTCAGGTTTAGCACTATGACATAGGTGTTGTCCTTGATGGCAACTTACTTAGATGATAGATCATAGTTCAGGCTCTCAAAATAAAGGAAAAGAGATATACGCAGTTTCCACTTAACCAAGTCGCGTATACACACGGGATCGCCGATCAAAAGTCGCGTATGCTTGTGCACGCACTTTCATGCAAGGAAAAGCGCGTACATGTGGGAAAACTTATTTTTCATCAATGGTATCTAGTCCCTAGTATTTGGACCTATGGTTTTTGGACCATGGTATTCCCTCTGAAGTGTTGAACCCAGGTATTGGGTCCCAAGTATTGGTTCTAAGTGGTTTTAGACCATGGTTTTGAGTAAGGCCTAAGAATATAAAAGGGGAAGGAGATCATTAGGCAAAGGTATTCACTCAAGTATTGAATATCTTATGAAGAGCAATATCTAAAATACTCGTCATTGGGTTATGGTGCATAGCTAGATCTGAACCAAGGATGAACCTGAGCGCTAAACGAAGGCTAGGTTCTATTGATGGGTCAAGATCTTAAGGCTTGAATAGTAGTATCTTTGTGTGATTTTGATCTATTTATCGCATGACTTGATCTATAAATCTGATAATCTGGGTATAACTGATGTCTGAATATTTGAAAAGGGAAAATTGTCTTTTATAGATCTGTGCGTAGGTTCGGCATAGCAAAGGTGCGTATACATGCTGGTTCAGTGATTCAAAATGGCATATACGCTGGTTTCCCTTAATACAAAAGCATATGCACGCAGGTTCTTCATATTGAAGTAGCGCACATCTCACAAAATATGTTTTAGCTACTTCTGCAGTGTTCTGGGTTTAGGATTGGTGTCTGGTTACTGTTAGTGTTTTCTAGTTACATCATTCAAAGAAGTGATTGATTGATTTAGTTTTGGTTGGTGCAAAGGGGATTGGTTGATGCAGATATATTTGATGTTACTTATGGATCCAGTCTGAAAATTTATGAAATGTGGTCCCTGGAAGAAAAGAGAAAGTTGTAGCCTTCTGTAGGTCAGCACCTACGTACTAGTACATCAGCTAGTACAAGAGCTAAGGGGGTTGTAGCTCCCTTCCAGGAGAAGCTGGAGAACGAGAGAAGGTTGTAGCCTTCTGCAGGTAGAAGCCTGCATACTAGTATAAGACTACACCAATACCGAAATATTGTAAAAAGAAAATTCTTATTAAAAAGAAGATAGAGACGAATTGCAGTAGGTGGTTTTCACCCACATTGGGTTTCCACCTTATATCTTGTGTTCATGTGTGTGATGATCTGTTCTGTTTTACTGCACCTATTTACTGTTCTTATGGTTAATGAAGTTCTAATGCACTGATTGAAGATCAACATTTAATGGATTAGCTGAATCATAAGTTTACTGATATACGCTGGTTGCTTTAGACACAGTTGTGTATATATGCGGGTTCCCATAACTGAAGTAGGGTATATGTATCTGAGTATGAAAATGAAAAGTGTTTGATTTGCCAATACTGATTCATCCCCCCCCCCCCCTCCCCTTCTCAGTATTATTTCCAACGCCTTCCTCTGTAGAAAATCTCGAAGTACAACCTTTGATTCATAAATTACAAGGGATTTCTCTATCTCAAGAAGAATCTGAATTATCTCAAGCCAACATTTCTTCACATTTTCCTTCCTCTCAAAGATTAACTAGATCACAGAGTAAAAATTTTGGAATTCCTCCATTTGAATTTCCTCTACCTCCTCCTCGAAGGAAAAATAAGAAATTAGAGTCTGAAACTCATAATGAGATTCTTTCATCATCACCACAAAATCCCTCATTCATTCCATCATCTTCTTCACAAACTCAATCATCCACCTCACCATCCCAAATAATGATTTACACTGGTACAGGAGCACAATCTTCCTCTACCTAATAACCTTCAACCATTGGTGCATATTCTTCCACACAAATACCAATAATGGCTCAAAGACCATGGAAAAATCCAACAATCTTTCAAATGGAAGGATCATTGCATCTATTACTTGCTCATCTGTTGAAATGGTTGCCAAAATTCAATCCCAATGATGGTCTTCCTGCCGAAGAATATATAAACAAATTCATGTTGTCCATAAATCTAAATGGAGCCATAGAATAGGATGAAGTCGTATGATTATTCCCTTATACTTTACAAGGATCAACGGGATCCTGGTACTTTTTATTACCATTTGGTTCCATTGATAGTTGGAATGCATTTCAGGAAGAGTTCCTAACCAAGTTTGGAGATGACCACTCAACGGCTACTCTTCTTAATGATCTCTCCAACTTGAAAGTTGAATCTAGAGAGCCAGTTAAGGACTTTGTTGACACCTAATCCTCAGTGATTGGGGAAATTGAATGTGAACAGTCATCGAGAAGATGAACTGAACAATCACATTCATGTATATAATAGATAACTGGCTAAATGAATAAATGAATTAGTTTTCTGGAGTTACTCCTGGCCTGACATGGTATCAGAGCACAGGTCCCAGGTTCTTTTTTTAACCTTGCTTTGTAACTCCTGTCCATTGCCTGCCTTCTGCTCCTCTGTCCCACACCTGAAGGAAACGCACTAAATTTCTTGGATCCAAATTTTTTTGCTAACACATTGAATTCGAGTCGGGTAGCTATAGGCTTGACTCCTCTCTTGTATGTGGTGGAGATGACAGCTCGAAGTCTCTTGACATGGCTTTGAGCTCATTTCCAACGCGTCTGCAGACATAGCTTTCGCAGATTCACTGTACTTGCTATAAATCTGAGCCAGTTACACAATTCTGAGTAGATTTTGTATGTTCTATACTTCATTGCATTTTTTGCAAGTGTTCCATCCTCGCCTCTATATTTAGTTTTTGTTACTGTTACGAGGTGCAGTTTGTAAGGGATAACCACTAGTTCGTGTAGAATTGAGAGCCCAAACTTGGGTGCTATGCGGGGCCGAGTGGCACCTCCTGCCCTCATTTATATTCTCGTGGCCTGACAGTAACTCTTCCATTATTTGACTGCTTTCTGTGGGAGAAACAAAACAGATATTTGGAGGCATGTCTAGGTTCTGGTGTGAAACCATGTATTCGTCTTTGAGCACAAGGTCTTTGAACCTTGGATGTTTTGAACCTGCTACGTGCTGCCAAGGGAAGAAACGCATCGCTTACTGTTAGTTGATTAACTTGATTGCATGGTTATTGGAATATTGAACTTGAACTGAACTGAATATTGTGTATGAAGTCCCGGCCTATTTCTACAGTGTTTTTTTTAATCTCTCGAGATAGGTAAGAGTGGAGCGGAGCAGAGCTGAAGGGGCTTAAAAACTACCTCCGATGCAAATCTCGGTGGTATCAGAATTTTAAAAGAAAACGGTGGTATCAAAATTGGTGTTGCTGGTAGAAACGTCTTTTTTAAATCAGTTATGGTATGCTATGAGAATACTCAGTTTGGTACATGTTAAATGCGCAGTTTGAAAAGCTAGTGATTGAAACGTTGTACATGTTAAATGCGCAGTTTCATTTATATAAACTTTGAAAATTGTAAAGAGATATATTTAAATGGTATAGCAACAGAAGTTTCTCATACTAAGGATAGCAGCAGAAAATTTGACCATATAGCAGCAGTTTTTTTTTTTCATAAGAGATTTTTTGCCATCAGAAGTATTAGTCTATCAGCAAAAAGTTTTTTTTTATATATCAGCAGAAGTAATCTTTTAACAGAATGCATTCAATCATCTCTATGATAGGGATAGTTCTCACTGGAAAGGAGAACTATCCTGACTGGTCCCGGATGGTACAACACACCCTCATCTTCAATGAGTTGTGGAAAGGAGTGTGTGTCGGAGAAGGAGACAGTGACCCAGAAAAGCCTACATCAGAAAAAGAGCTCGCCATCTGGGAAAACAAGAACAACAAAGCGTATGCATTAATCGCAGCATCTGTAAATAAGGAGGTGAG
>APFE030315036.1:238755-254864 GCA_000404065.3 Pinus taeda
TTCCCAAAAAATGTCGTTTAGGGCCTCAAAATGGCTTCAGAAGTTCAAGACCCAAAAAACTGCTAAAAAATGTAAACTGTGCTACAATTAAGGAAACTGAAAAGATGAAAGAAACAATGATGGGGTCCAAGTGGACTTGGCAGGTGGCCACCAATATCCACTAGGATCATACATCTGCAATGCCCATGGCGTTGAGGTGGTATAGTCTAAAATAGTCCATGGTGAAAGAAAAGTAACCTGTCACACAAGAAAAGTAGAAAAAGTCGGTGCAGGTACATGCTTCCCCAAGGAAGCATATCGTGACACCAACATAGAAGAAAGACAAGAAGCTGACAGAAGGAAAAGAGAAGGTTGTAGACCTGGAGGCAAAAGAAGGCTAAGGAATATAAGATGTTGATGCTGAAAGAGCAGACCCCATAACAAAGCTCCGTCAGTATATCCCTCCGAGGAAGGGAAAGGCGAAGATTACAAAAGACTTGGACCCTAGGAAATTTATCATTTCCACACTCGTGTTGCCAGAGCAGATTCCCTTTGAAGTTCTATGGCCCGCATGAGTCCCATTGTTAAAGATGGAGGACTGGGATCTCGTGAAGCATGCTAAGTTCCCACACTTAACGATGGACAAGTATATGAAAAGAGTTTTCTATGAAGAAATAGGTGTGATCGCACTAGAAACAAAAGAATGGGTTCGTGGTTTTGAGCAATTAGGATTGCTCAACTTACTATGGTGGTCACATTACCACCACACCCACATTAATACAATTTTCATACGTTAGCTGCTCACATTGGTGCATGATGGGTGCTTATAGATATGAGGGCCTATCCCCATCACTAATATGTTGATTCATAGGATTACACACCTGGCTCATGAAGGTATGAATCCGACGAAGGAGTTTGGCGGAAAGATAGGAGAAAAGGAGCTGACAAAGTACATGAAAAAAGACTATGAACTTGTGAAAAGGGTGCGAGGGTATTCCATCCTATCGATAAATGACCCTATAGTTAAATTGGCCACGTAGATATTTGTTGGGAAGGTGATGAGGAAGTGTCGCATGGATGAGGTTCTGGTACCCGTAGTGTCTCTAGCAGCTCAATGCACGAGAGGCATACTATTAAATTAGTCTAGATACCTATGCCAAGAATTCCTCACAAATTGCTACGAGGCCAAGGATGAGACCAAGCCATTCCATTACACTTGGTTGCTTCTCTCCATTGTGTTGGTTACATGGGAGCTACGAGAGGAAAACCAATTTCCTCCATTAGAAGAGGAATTGTCGAAGTCAACACAGTTCACCTCCCTATGGGCTACGAAGGACCCCACGCGAATTATAGAGACCAAGATTGTTTGGGTCTTGATGGAAGCAATCCTCTGCATGGTAATTAACCAACACCTAAGGTTGTCCCCAACCTTCTATACACAAATATCAACCTACACAGTTTTCAAATCTAACTTTCATAGGGTGTATATCAATGCACGAAAGGATCCAGTGCATAAATGGCATGCCTTTCCATATTTGGTAACAGAGACCGATATATAGGAGGTAGTTGTGTGATGGCCAATAGAGTGCCACGCTTCATTAGATCTCACTACTAGGCTAAGCGCAAGTGCTAAGAGTGCATCCACGAAGAAGAGGAATTAGGAAGCTAAGCAAGCTACACAAAACCTAGCCGCACAGAAAAAGAAAGATGTTGTAGAGAAGGAATGCGCTGCCAAGGAGAAAGTAGTGTAGAAGCAGCACGAGGCCCAGAAAGGTGATAAGTCATCTTCGCCAGAAAATAAAACAAAAGAGCTTACAAGGAAAGACGCTCAGGGAGAGGAAGGGTAGCGCACCCCCTTCATTGTGAAAAGGTGAGAACTGGAACAACAAGCTAGGTCGAGGAAGAAGCATAAGGCTCAAAAAATGCAGAGTTAGCCCTTGGTGCTCACAGAAACTGATCTGGAAGAGATTGGTGATAAAGTTAGGGATGTCACCACAAAAGTACTATAGTAGTTGGAACAATAGTACATTCAAACCTTGGAAGGAGTCTAGAAGGATCTTCGAGAGTTGCAGCTCCAAGCAACCAAGATCCAATCAGATGTCGGGAAAGTGAGTGGTGCAGCAAGAGTTTCGACGCAGGGTCAAAGTACAGGCGTGAAGATAACTCCATGGCTGTCGATGGATGTGTGAGTATTCCCCCTGTCTATAGGTTCAATCCGTGCTGACATCGAGGAACAACACACCCTCCTTGATAGAGTCCCAAAGATGAGCCTAAAATTTGTCATGATGCACCTAGATTCATTTCATTTGCTATTACAAGGAGTGGTAGAGTAGTTGTTCGTCGAGAAGACACATATTTTGGAAGAAAAGGTGGTGCTCCAGGCACATAGTTCACGAATAGAGTCAGCGGTTGCGGAGGCATGCAAAACTGTACCTAAACTTCATATTCATGAGGACACACCACTAGAAGCGAAGATCAAGAAGTTAGCCACTGGTGTGCGTGAAGAAAAGGAAGAGGTTAGTCAAGTTCAATTTGAACTCAACATGAAGATAACCAACCTACAATTGAAGATGCAGCCATCGACTCCATCGGAAGCCTGGGAGTAGCGCAGAGCTGTGATCAAGGAAGGGTTGGCCACTCTCGATGCCGTAGTTGCATACTACACAATAGTATTTGAGCAAGCCATGGAGTTGGTCAAGAATCTGCAGGAAGATCTAAACCTACATACATTCAGTATAGAGATCAGAGAGCTACAGTGATAGTATGACGAAGTAAGGGCAACGGCACGCTTAATTGCACCAGGGCACCACCCTGCAAAATTATAGGAGGGGAAGCAACTCTTATAGCAGGTAGAGGCAACGCAGAAGAAGGAGGCCTTGCTTAAGGCTAGATTGGAGCCTTGTTTAAAGGAGGCATATCAAATAAGGATTGATATTTAGGATAAGCTAAAGGGCATGCAACAGACAATGAGGTTGGATGCAGAAGGACCAACTACGAAGAAGCTCGTTGAGGAGATCAAGCAGGTAGCTACATAGAGCGTTGTCGAGGTTGCAGTAGTTTTGGTGGGGCTCGGGGATCTTCACAACAAGATTGAAGTGCTAGCCGAGTGACTCGAGGGTAAGTAATGACCTTTGTGTTGGGGGTCTGTTGGGATGGGCTCCCCTGGAGTGAAAATAACCCAATTTTTTATGTAAAGTCTTCGTGATTCGTGGGTGCGGAGCACATAGATGGTTAGGAATCAAAAGGGTTTTAACCCCTTGTTTATGTAAAGTTGAATCGGCTTTGAGATCCACCCATGCTCCGCGGACCATGGGATTATATAAATAGGTGTGTCTTAGAGAGTCTAAGGCAAAAGAAGAAGAGATCATGTTAGTAATGGGTCAATAGAAGATAACATAGAGAAGTGGGCCAGAAATGAGAAAAAGGATCTCTAGGTGAGTGCAAAGAGGCCTAGATAGAGTCCACAACTAAGTGCACAGACCCTTGCAGCTGAGTGCGCAGGGTAGTTTTGTGTCTATAAATACTAACTGAAGATCAATAAAGAAGATTATAGAAGAATTCCTATGTTTATCTGTTTACTCCTGTTTAGTTATGATGACGATATATGTTGTGGATGAATAATGTATTTATGAAATATTGATCTAATCATGCGCAACTCGATGGAATAAGTCTTCATAACTATACGCATTGCATGTTAAGTACTTTTGTGAAGATTGTGATACATTATGTTATGTTTATTAAATACTTAAGTAGATCTGCACGAACTCAAATTTAGGGCTATTTTCTGATGCGTGTAAGTGGATGATTCAACTGTTAAGGGTCCACAAAGGCCAATCATAGACCTTCATGAAGGTCTAGAGGTTATTTAAAGGAAGTTGTAGTATCGAGCCCTAAGGGTTTATAGATATGTGCAAAGGTATATCTAGGACATCACACTAATCTCTGGATGCGGAAGCTTGGTTCCAACATTCCCCCATACCTCTTCGGGTGAGACTACAACGTGTACTACACAGGTTGTTGCCGAAAGGGCCAGGATTGTAGGGTTTTGTTTGGCGCAATTAACTCTGAACCTGGGTCAGGACCCCTAAGCCAACAATAAGGCCATGCATGATTAGCACAAAACAGAGAAATCATTCAAGGTGGGAGACAGAGTATGGCTACAGTTGATTAAGGAGAGGCTGTTGGGGCCTAGTAAAAAAATCAATGCTCTAAGTTATGATCCCTTTGAGGTAATGGAAAATGTGCATGATAATGCCTATCGACTCCGTTTACCACCATATATGCACATTTACTCGGTTGTGAATGTAGATAATTTGAAACTCTATGAGACTTCCATGCTAGATCAAGAAGACGAACAAGTCCTACCTTCTATGGAGGATTTGGTACCAAACGCTCGGGTACAGTGAAAGAAGATACAGTTTTGCAGAAAAGGTCCAGAACTACGAGACAAGGGCAACAATACCTTTGGCAGATTAGGTCGAAGAGAAAACTTCTAGGCAAGGCTAAGTTGTACACTAAAGAGAAGGTGAAGGAAAAATTTCCTCACCTCATTCAGTAAAAGATTTTGGGGACGAAAAACCACCCAAAATGGGGAGGTGTGATCTAAATTGGACCACTATATTTTTTCTCATCCATATCGACGCATTTGGAGTGGAAAAAGTGGAGGAATCGACTCATGGGACCATTTTTATGACGAGACCCAGTTTATCGAAGGAGGGTCTGAAAACTTTTGGGAGAATTTTGAGGTGTCAAACGATGTTTTCTGAGGGAAAATTTTTTCCACTAGAGCCCTGCACCTTTTTGTGCTATTGTACACACATAGAACTTTCCAACAGTGCAAGAATCACATCAATCGAAGTGCATGTGCAAAATTTATATCACTCAGAAGCTAACCTTCCTGTTTTCACACATATATTTTGGGAGGATGCTGCGCCAGCCCCCATTTTTCATGGAAAAGGGGCTAGCGATGTGTTTGTGATGTAAAAGACTCTAGAAGAGTCTATTTTGTAACTCTAGTTAAGAATTGATGTAGTCAAAATTAACCACTAGTAGGTTATCGGGTTGTGTTATAATCAGGCCATTAGGAGGAAGAGGCATTCCATTCTTTCAAAAGCATTTCTTCCATAGTTGAGCAAAGATAGTGAGGAGAGATAGGAGGTAGAGCACATAAATAGGATCTGTGCACTATAGTAACCCACGTGCCATAAACATTACTTCTTTATATCTACAGCCACATTTTCAAACAGAGAAAGACAGTAGAGTGACCTCACCTTCCAGCTGGGTTTTCTCCCGAAAAGGTTTCCCAGAGAGCATATTTTGTGTATTATGTGTGCGTCTGAGCTTATTTTATTGTTCTCTATTTTTCTGCCAGATTTACTTTTACATGCATGCACTAATTATAGTTAATTTTAAAGATCTAGAAATTAAATAAAACTGTAATAGTAGAGAATCTCATATTTATAATATAATATTATCATATGTGTTGTAAGGAAGTGTCCAATGGAATATCCACGACAGTTTACAGATCAACATCCAAGCCACTTCTCTCTCTTTTTGATGCTTTTACCTAGCAAGCCTTATGCAAGAGGATTCCTTAGCTCGTACTCCATTTGAGTGTTCAAAAACCTAGAGATAGGGATCACTTTTGGTTCCCTTCAACTATACATTGTTTGTTGCTTCTCTCTGGATCTCTTTTGTGTGTGTTTGCATGAGTGCACGCGTGAATTAATGCCCTCGTTTTCTAATAGACTGATTGCCCATCGTTCTCCTTGATTACACGCGAGTCAACCTAATAGGACAATGCAACCCATGTTTCCTTTAATTTTTTTCATCTTCTTACTTGTACTTCGAGCTAAAGGACACTTGGGCCTCTCCTTTTCTTTCGATTTAATTTATGGCATAATCAACCTTGTTTAAAACCATTCAACCAACCAAGAACTGATCTTTAAAGCAACATTTCTCTGAAGGAATCTCCTTCCTCAAGCAATGAAATCCATGTCTCTCTCTTAGCCATTCAATAATTACAATTGTTTACAATGAAAAAATATTAACCAAAAGCATTATAGTCATCTGGCCAATAAAACAATTAATAACCAGGGGATGTCAAAACTATAATTAATAATATAATAAAATTTTATAATAGTATTGGAAACAACAAAACTTTTCACCATTTCAATAATTTTTTTTAATATTTTGTTTTATAATATTAAATACTTTAAATAAAAAAATATCATAAAAAATTAAAATTAAATTATTTTTAATTTAAAATATATATATACCCAAATTTAATTTAATATAATAAAATGATATATACATATATAACTTGGTAAATTATTTATATATACTTACATATACATAATTTAAAAAGAAGAAGAAGAAAATTATAATTGTAATTCATGACCACACTCATTTGATAAACATACATATTTCAATATTTTAAAATTTAATTAATAAAACACTTTATTATTATGTGAAATTTAATTAGTGAACACCTTTTAATACTATATAACTTAACCTTTAATACACCTTTTAATACTACCAAATATAAAGTCAAATTCATATCTGTTAAACAATGACATATTCTACGACATTGTGAATAAGTCAAATCGAGATATGTTAAACAATGTCAAATTCTATGACATTGTGTATGTTTTATTCTAAAGTAGAATTATGATGATTATAACAGAATAAACGAAACATCATTGACATAAAACGTGAAATTCTATAATAAGTCAATGTAAACCTCTTCGCGAAGACATCGGCGCCACATAATGTGAAAGGAAACGCACTCCACCGCGATTTCCACCCCCGTGGAAAAAGCAAATTCAGCACAATTCACGGGAAAAGTTCGATCATTTTCACATGGAATGGAATTTAGGAGCTACGAAGCAAGAAAACCCTAGAGTGCACTTCAACCCAGAAAATGTATATACAGTAAATGTACACACGATATTTCTAAATGCATTCTGTGTTTAGGTGCAGGTGCATATATTCAATGTATGTGCCAGTAAATAAATGGTTATCGTAATCATATTGCAGTGATATGCAGTTTAGTCGGTGCATATTGACATTGCATATTGAATATCTAGTAATTCTTTTCTATATTGATTATAGTGTAAATGTGTATATTTATAACATATATACATTAATTGGCCTGATATATCAATTTGGTTTGATTATAATTTTGAAAATAAATAATAATATAGAGACTTTACTATTATATAATTACGACGGAAATTTACTTAAGTATATTACTAATATATTTATATATTCACATATATATAAAATGGATTCAGTAATATTGTGTAAAGTTAAGTTATATTTATATATTGTTAATATATAGATATAAAAGCAGCATGATGTTCTGAGAGGGGCTTTCACATGGACATAAATGGTACACACGGTAAGTTTGGTGATCAGCACATGGAGGTTGAAGGCCGAAAGGACCTGTGCCACTAAAAACCCTTAAAACTAGTTGGTAGAAGTTAGTGGCCAGAGTCAGGTGGGACATGGCCGAAAGGAGCAGTCCCACTTGGTATAATTTTGCTTCTCTGTTTATTATCAACCTAACTATTTTCCAGGAAAATATCACTGCATTATTGTGCCGGCCCAAAAGAGACCGTCGAAATCATTGCCTTCTTTAACATGTCTCCATTCAACTCTTTATATATGTAACAAAGTCGGATATATACATCAAATATAAATATATCCAGTTGGGTTCAGTGCAAAGTCAGATCACTAACACACTTTTCTTATTTGAGCAGGGCGGAATTTTCTTTCCCTTTACTTTCTTTTTTCTTTATTCCCGGGAAATCAATACAATCCCCTAGGCCTACCACCCTATTCATCACAGAAAAACAAAAGATCAGAACAGCTGTTGGGTTCCTGAAATTTTACTTACGGAGATGGTTAAAAAGTGTATGAGGCTGAACATGTAAATGCGGGGTTGTTGAAATGGATATATTTGTTGGTGGGTGTTTTGGTAAACTTATTAAGTTTGGTGAGGAAATTGATGATTAGGTTATTGTTTTAATATATTGTTTATTGCATGAAAATAAAGTGATATTTAATGGAATTCATGAAAAGAATAGTAAGTTAATGATTTATTTATTGAATAGTGTTTAATATTTTCTTTGTAATCAGTGTAAAAAAAATGACATAAAATTGAGAATAGAATCATCTTAATAATGAAATAGTTTTTGAGAAAAGTTTTCTGTCATAATCACATCAAAATTCATTTGTTCACTCTTTTGTAACCAACAAGTGTAGTTCATCTTGTCCAAAATTCATTTGTGGACATCTTTGGAACCAATAAGTGTAGTTCATGTTGCCCTGACTATGAACCACACTTGTTGGTTCTAAACGCTTTGACAAATGAATTTTGATGTGATTATTGCAGAAATTTTTTCTCAAAATCACAGAAGCCTCAATACAATAATGAAATAGTTATTTTGAACATTTGAATAAATTTGTGAATTAGGAATTTTAGTGTGTAATTGAATTAGTGAATTTGTAAATTAAAAATTATAGTGTGTAATAGAAATGAAAAATAAGAAAAAAAATTTAGATGATTTTTTTATTATACAATAAATATTGCACTATAATAATCAATTTTCCAAACTACTATATATATAAATATAAATATCTACCCAAAATATATGGTTATATATATGATTATAGTTAAATAAATTTACATTTAGAATAATAAGAGCGAGCTTGTGAAGTTGGGTGAAGACAAGGAAGTCTAATTACAGTTGGGTGTCAGGCAGCCCCTAGAGGTTTGTACATTAGGACGTGTATACATCAGGTCTGTAATCTATTGGATGCTTATTTAGACTGCTTAATGGATGTTGGGTTTCTCTCGCGTTCAGGTAAACTTTGGCGATAGAAGCTGTTTCTTCGTGATAAAGATGATTAATGTGGATTATCAGAATTGGTGGATTGATTGCCTCATCATATTATGGCAATGCTAGATGAGAGAATTTGAGTATATGTAGAGTTCTGCATTCCAATGGATATACAACCAGTCATACTTTGTTGGGTGTATTCTCGCTGGGATATCCAGATTCAACGTTAATTAGAATATAGCGGAAGGATTTCAGTTGGGTATGGAATTTAAGCACCCATATTATAGAGTCTTTTTACTGGGATGCATATCAAGGAAATAGAAATTTTTATTTTCAATATATATATATATAAATATATAAATTTTTAATCATATGGTGACAGTAATTGTCAGTTCTAATTTAGGGAAGCTTCCGAATCAAGCATCCACCACAGCAGACTAATGTACTCAATGAGATTTGAACTACCATTTCCCAAGCTTTGCCCAAATAGACTAACTGTCAAACCACACATCACTGTACTTATTTCCAATATATTAGTATCAAAGTAGTAAAGAGATTGTGGGGCTCCATCACTCTTACTTGGAAGGATTAACTTAGTTGAAGTAATTTAGGTTAATTTTAATATTAAATTTAAGTATGTTTAATAATTTATAAACTAAATATACTAAAAATTTATAGCTAATTAATTATTTTTATAAAAAAATGGTTGATTTTTCAGAATCTTATTAGAGTTAAAATATTTGAAGTAATCTGGGCAGACTCTATAAAATGCAAAACTGCTAATAATAGGAAAATTTCTAGCTAATTTTTTTCACCTGAAGAAATTGTTCCCTGGAGCAGCTCTCAGGCATACATAGTCCTACCATGGATTGAACTATAAGACATGTGGGGACCAAACCTCGCCACCTAACCATTGGATCACATCCTCACAACTAATCTATGCAGGCCCTAGATGAAACATACAACACTAAGACTTCCACGGAAGGCACCCATCCCAGTACCCACTCTTAATTGTAGAATTTTGATGCACTCATACCTTAGATCAAACCTAGTCACTCCCAATTATAACTCAAGGAATATATCTGATAGCCAGTGAACCAGATATACCAAAAATTCCATTGGTTATAAATTTTTGGTAGTAAACTAGATATACCAAAAATTTATAACAAACCTAATCTTTTCAACAAAAAAAAGATTTTTTTTCTAAGATAAATAGTTAATAAGGAACTTGCAACTTCCACAAATATATACAACAGCCCAAAAACCACATATATCAAAAATTCATAATTCAATCGAATAATTTATCCGAGATAAAAACATTTCCCTTCTTCTTAAATAACATTACAATCTGAAATGAACTTAGGATCAGGAACGTACCTTTGCTATCCCCACGTAAATTATCGAGGGTGTTCAAAATTCCATCGGTCACCTTGGGAGTAGAGAGTTTATGAATTTGTGAAAGCAAAGCTTTTTGCTGGCCTCTCTGCATTTGGATGAGTCAGGTTGGTTATTGTGTTCAGGCGAGGCCTCATCCATGCCCCTCCTGGACCAAGGAATGGGGAAGGTAGATTTCTATAATTGCGGATTTGTTTGAAATTTTTTTGACTGTCTATATGGTGAAGTCAGATCACGACAGCTTTCGACCAAAATTCCATGTATCTATTGAAGCATTTAATGCTGCGTAGGCCATATATATGTCAGAAGAATCTCGTAGGACGAGCTATATTTCCCATGCTATTCGGCCATAAATAAACGGCAAGTGAATATACACCCGGCCCGATGGCATGGGATTTATTGACGGCGACCTCGTAGCATTTTACTATTTATGACGTGATAGTTGTCGCATGACAGTTATTGATTGCCTTCGCTAATGTTAACGGAAATGATTACGCAACGTATATGCATTTTTTATATGATGGTAAATATTAGTTTCAGGTATAACTTTGGTATTAACATTTTTTATATAATGATAAATATTAAATATTATGCAGTATGTTTGTGAGTGGTTTTATTGTATTTCCATTTTGGTATTTTCCAACCTTACCATATTTTCATCTAACAAACAAAATAGAAACATGGTAACCCAATTGTATTATAATTATTCTCTAAAAGGCCCTCCAACATGGATATATATGTATATAAACTTTCTTATATTCCCACATATAACAAATTAAATGTTACCAACATGGATATATATGTATATAAACTTTTTTATATTCCCACATATAACAAATTAAATGTTACATTATGGTATAGTGTTAGTGTAATCTTTTTTATGATGATGAACTTAAATTTATATGATTTACCATTTAAATTTATAAATAGTTTAAATGTATAAAATTAAGTAGGGAAAAAAAAGTTTAAAACAATTTAAATTTACAAATAATTTAAATGTATAAAATTAAGTGATTGAAAGAAAAATATGGTATAAAAATATTGGGGTTGATGAATGGGAGATGGTTTTGTAGTTAGGTTTAATATTTTGGCTAGTTCTACGGTTAGGGTTTTAGCCTAGGTTAGAGTTAGTGTTTTTTTCCTTATTGAATTAGATATCCTAGTCATGAACACTTTAGTTATGGAAGAGGAGTATGTGAACTACTAAGAGGACCAATTTCAGGGTGAGATGATTTGGGTCATGTTAAAGCTTACAAGAGGGAAACACAACTTCTCTATAAATTTCAACAAGCAATGGGATGAACAACTATTAGAGGAGGAATTTTCGATGTAATGGGTTCAATCATTAGAGAACTTGGGGTTCAAAATCCACAAATGTGTAATAGGACGAGGGATTCACATCACAAATCCAATAAAGCATTCACCGATGGAAACATGAGGCTCTTTGATTACTCACACTCCATAGAGTTATAAATGGATTTTCTCATCTACTCCCTCTTAGATAACATGGAGGAAACAAACCATTACTTGCTTTGGGCACCTAGCTCCACCCATTTCATGATGCAAGTGAATCTATGATGGGGAGAGATACCACTATTGGATTTCACCTTGAAACAACCACATATTGAATATGAGATAGGGATTTTATCAAACAATATCTTCATGGGGAGTTGATGAGCAACATTCACGCTCAGCAAATATGAGCCCCGTCTTAGAGAGAACTGGCTTGGTTTGGAAAAGCATAAAAGAAATTGTAAGTGCATTAAACACAAAGTTGAGGAGACCAATCTCCTGTCAGGCAAAGGAATTAAGATCCATGAAATTATGGACATGGAGGATGTGCACTTGATGGGTGATCTAGATTTATGAAGGGAATGAAATGAAATATAGATTTATAAAAAAACACATAGATACAGTAAAAATTGACCTGAGCTAGGGGTCATAGGCCCTTTTTTTTAATGAAATGAAAGGTAGAATTTGCCACAAACTTAGAGAATTTAGAGATAATTATAATTTGTGTTTGACTTTTGGCATTTTCATTGATCTTGTAGGTCAATAAGGTATTCCATGAATTTTATGAAGTTGATAATTCCTATCGCACCACTAGATATTTGGAAATGGTACAAAGTCTAGTAGGTCTAAATTGGTCTAGAGAACTAGTGGAATTTATTACTATTAAGAGAGAAAACATAATTTATTTTCAAGTGCTAGACTATGAAGGTATACCATTCAAATGTGGGTGTTTACATTCTTATGGACACCTGGTGATAGAATGATCAAAATCTTTGTAGAAAACGATGTGACTATGAAAAGAGACAAAGGAGTTGGCATCACCATTTCATTCCGCCTAAGGAGCACCTCAGTTATAAAAATAACTTATTGCTACTTAACCAACAAGCTTGACAGAAGAAGATTTCTCCAAACTTATTATTGAAGCCTAAAAAAACTCATGCGTAGAAGTGAAAGCTTAATTTTGAGTAAGCCACTATCTTCTACCTCTCCAATTACTCTTTTATATGATAAGGAGGAAAGGGGAAATGATTTCCTCTCTATCTTCTTAGATTTATTAGGACCCCAACCATAAACGTTTTTTTGTGAAATGAAATCAATCAAACTATTGATGATTATATTCCACATATAATAACCCAACAATGAATCCCCACTTGTATTTTAATTATATTAAATATGTTATTTTAATCCCTGTATATGCATATAAATGGAAATGGGAAAAATACTTGGAATAATTGTAGCTTAATTCCACTTGATGAAGAGGAAAAGCATAGGCATGGACCATGAGAAGCCATGAGGTGGGAGGAAAATAAACAAAAGGGATTTGGAGAATCAATCATTGCTAACTAATTATTGGTTATGCCAAATGTTCATGCGATCTAATATTAAAAAACTTTCTCTAACAAAATATCGAGTGGGAATTTGTGGAAGTAACTTCCATATTTATGGAAGTAGTGGAGTTATAACCAACTATATTATCCAAGGTATTTGAAGTGTACCACAAAAAGGATTTTGGAGTTTAAATCAGAACTTCTAATCTGACTAACATGTATAGATTTGACATGAAAATCCATCACAGAAGAAACCCAAGGCAAAAAAACTAATATGGATTGGACCATTATCTTATTTTTCATCCATATTGATGCTTTCAAAGTGGAAAAAGTGAAGGAGTCAATGCACGGGACCATTTTTATCGGTGGTACCAATTTGAAAAATTTTAGTTCAAAAGATTTAAGAACCATTTTGAGGGCTTAAAATAATACTTTTTATGGTCTAGACCTTACTATGGACCTTGATTCTATAGTATAATGATGATAAATTTCCAACAACACAAGGATCGCCTTAATCTGAGCTTGTGTGAGAAAGTTATGTCGCCCAAAAGTTGACTTGTTGAAATTAACCACCATAATTTGAGAGGATGCCATGTCACACTCCATTATTCATGGAAAATGGGCTAAACACATGATCATGATGAAGACTCTAGAAGAGTCAATTATGTAACTCTAGTTAAGAGTTGAAGGAGTCGAACCTAACCATTGGTAGGCTAGTTGTGTTGTGTTAGGCTATTGGAGTCCATTTTATTCCATAGATGAGCAGAGTAGATGAGACTGGATAGAGAGAGATAAAATAGAGAGGGTTTGTGCATTCTAGTAGCCCATGGGACACAAGTCTCATTCCTTGTACTTGCATGCACTTCCATTTAAAGAAAGAGACTTCCATTCAAAGAGAGAGAGAGGGAAGCATGCTCACCTTCCATTGAAGAATGTATTTATGGCCAATCCTTGATGTATTTATAATACTATGTAAAAGCATAATAAAATTAAATTTTAAATTAGAAGAAAGAAAATTAAAGGAAAATAAATCAACAAAATCCACCTTAACTTAATATCCTTGAAAATGGCTCATACTCACATAAATAACATATTTTCTGTCAATTACTACCCACCATAATTTAAGTAAGTATTTGCATAAAAGATAGAATAGGAATAATATGTAAAAAAATATACTTACTCAGAGTTTCTACCCACCATATTTATGTGATATTCAACATTTGGGTATAAAATAAACTTTATCTTTTTCATTTTACATATACACTTATCACTCACATATGTCTCTCTCACACACATTGTGATATCTACATTTCTTTCATGGTTATTAGCTAAATTTATGAAATGTGATTGCTTGATGAAGATAAAATAATTATAATATATATTCACAAGTAATTACCACAGTTCATAAATAAAGTACTTGTATCAATTGTACTAAAAAAGAAACATGGTATCAAAGCTCTAGTAAAAGAAACATCACAAAGATCACTGTTGGCTTATATGGGCCTGACCCAGGTTTGGAAGAGTTATTTAGCTAAACAAATCCCACAGCTACCAGCCCTTTCGGCAATAGCCCGCGGAGCGCGGACTGAGGTCTCACCTGAGGTAGCAGGGGAGGGTGCTAGAACCAAGTTTCCGCACCCTAGGGATGTCTTGGTGTGGTCTAGAAGTTTTGCGCACTGGTTTACCACTCTGCTTTGTTCGGTACTCGCACAGATCCAGAGTGATTATATTTTTCTTATTAATGCACTATTCTACTTGAAGGAAGCGGTTATGATTCAGAATTATTCGACATGGTCTTTAAGCAAACATTTAACCAACATAATTGATTCGTGCACAGAATGAACCTAGATTCACATACACTTATCACATTTGCATTAACCAAATATAGAAAGGTAAACCATAAAGACAGATGAGCGATAACACAGAATTATGGAAGAAAACTTATCTTTATTATTATTCTCCACCAATACATCCAAATCTACCCTGCACACCCAATTGCAGGGGTCTGCGGAACAGCTACGAACTTTCTAAGCCTTTGCGCACATAGCTGCAGAGCCTCTACCTACTACCCAACCCTCGACTCGGACTTACAGATGATTTCATAATATCTTCTTTAAGAACCGATTACATTTCATCCCTCAAAAGAATTGCCTTTCCCTCATAGATCTGTGCTCTATTTATACCCTCCCCTAGCCCGTGATCCCTGCGCGGGCTGATTCTATTTACATTACATTTTTTTTTATTTTTGGGCGGACTACCCTTTGACTCAACCCATTACAATTCGCGCTTCATGCTTTTAGCAAAGTCTTTATGTTATGAAACCAGCTCACAAAAAGATAGAAAAGATAGATCAACGCCTTAGAATTCAGCCTCTTCGAGGGGGAAACCTCCTTTACATTACACAAATTAATGATTCTTTGATGATTCAAATGAAAAAACCTCCTTTCTATATATAGGAGTCTAAGGAGTCACAATATAACCCATCCTACATAACAATAATAATATAAAGGCACAAAAATAACAATAGAAGGACTCTATGGGGCACAGTAATGACAATCTGGGGACAATAGGGGCACAACAACATTAATAAGGGATACAAATACAATACTAATGGGGTAATCACTAGTATTATAGGGACCTAACATGCCCCTCTCCTTCAAAAAAGTGTTGTCCTCAATGCTTGAGGAGTTCTAGATGCTTTTGTATGAAATTCTCATCCTCCCATGTGGAATCTTCAGCGGTTAAGTTTTTCCACTTGATGAGATACTCCGAAATTGATTGATTTCGTAGCTGTTGAGTTCTTGTTTCTGCAACTACTTCTGGTTCCAATATGATTTTTCCTTCCTCGTCAAGTTCTGGAAATATTGTTTGAATTGGGAGCTTGTCGCCTATATCCTTCTTTAAACATGAAACATGGAAAACTGGGTGCACTCGAGAAGTTGCAGGAAGCTCCAATTTGTATGCCATAGTACCAATTGTTACACTAAAATTTGTCACCATGACTATCTGCAGTTAGTATGGCTCCATCAACAGTCATACTATCCTCCTT
>APFE030315038.1:16014-31244 GCA_000404065.3 Pinus taeda
GTTTCTAATTTGAAAGAAGATAGAGACATATTGCAGCAGGTGGTTTTCATCCACATTGGGTTTCCACCTTATATTTGGTGTTCTTTGATGTGATTACCTGTTTTTATTGCTCATTATTTTATGGTACTGATATGCAAAAATAATTCAAAGTGTAAATAAGGAAGATTTGTTAAAAGAACTAGATAATACTAATTCACCCCCCCTCTCAGTATTATTTTCAACATACACCTAGTTACTATTTATATGGTTAATGAAATTCTGATGCACTGATTAAAGGTTAACATATGATGAATTAACTGAATCATAAGTTTGTTGGATATATGCTAGTAAATACAATTGCGTGTACACACGGGTTCCCTTAACTGAAGTAGCGTATATGAATCTGATTATGTAAATGAAAAAGTTATTTATTTGCTAATACTGATTCACCCCCCCCCCCCCCTCTCAGTATTATTTCCAACAAAATTGGTATCAGAGCAGGTCCTTCAGAAGAAGCTTGATCACTTGAAGGAAGATCCATCATCACGAGTAATCAAGAAAGAGAGGGATCCATCATACCGCCAATCTTCGATGGGAGCAATTTTGTTTAATGGAAGATAAGAACCATAACCTATCTACAATCGCTTGGAACGGATGTTTGGGAAATCATGTAAGGAGGATATACATTTCCATCAAGAATTCTTATAGATACGACAGGTAGAAAGCAATATGAAACCAATGCCAAAGTTGTTACTATTTTATTGGGAAGTTTGTCAAAATCAGAGTTTGTCAAGGTCATGCAGCTCAAATCAGCCAAAGAAATATGGGACAAAATCATTTTGAGCTACGAAGGAGACTCTTAGGTAAAACATGCTAAGCTTCAAACTCTCAAAATTCAGTATGAAACTCTTAAGATGCATAGTGATGAAAGCATAGCTAATTACTTCCTACGTATAGATGATATTGTAAATTGTATGAAGAATCTAGTTGAAGAAATTAAGGAAGTTGTCTTAGTTGAGAAATTTTTGAGATCCTTGTCTGCTAAATTTGAACCCAAAGTGTTTTCCATAGAAGAAAAATAGGATCTGCATAATATTACTATGACACAGCTTCACGGAATCTTAACTGCCTTTGAGATGAGAAAAGGAGGACCATCAGATATGAGAGAAGCCACATTTAAAGCATCAGCAAAGGGAAAATAAAAACTCTATGAATTAGGACACATTTCAAAAGAAGAAGATGAGGTAAATTTTGTCAAGAAGCTTCAATGGGGTTCTGGAAGGTTCAAAGGTAAGCTACCATTCAAATGTTTTTCTTGTGGAAGAGTTGGTCATTGCACTGCTAGATGCCCTCATAACAAAGGAAATATGTCTAAAGAAGGTAATAGAAGTTATTATACTGATGATGATAGTTATGGCATGTCCAATAGTGATGAAGACAAACAAGAAATTAAACTACTCATGGGACATGAAGATAATGGCTCAGAAAAGGAAGATATCCTTAAAGAAATCAGTCAACTTAAAATCAGTTTGGCAGAAAAGGATACAGTCATAAACACAGTGACACATCAACTCACTGAAAAGGACAAACACAATGAAGTGTTAGAATGTGAAGTGGCAAGTCTAAGAAAATAACTTGAAAAGACAAAGACTCTGAATCTGAGATTTTCTAAAGGATAAAAAACGTTAGATGAAATCCTCAAAGTTCATCGTTCGCCCATTATAAAGACTAGTCTTGGTTTTCATGAAGGTGAATCTAGCTCACAAGGTAAGGTAAGAAACTCCAATGAAAAATATGAGATGCTCAACAAGGAAATAAAAGGTTAACCCCATCAACAACCAAGGAAAGAAATTCGTCAAAGAAAATCTATTACTCCTAACTGTGGAAGTGATATTTGGTTATTTCCTTCAAGGAATGACGTTGAATGTTTTATATGTCATAATGTTGGACATGTTGCAAATAGATGCAGAAGTAGAATGGTTCAAAACCATTACACAGAAATATCATCACGTTCAAGGTACTTTAAGGGATATTGTTTTGCTTACAATATGTTTGGTCACAAACCTATTTATTGCAATAAAAAGAATATGAAACATGTAAGATGTTATGCATATAACAAGTTTGGACATAAAGTAAAGGAATGCAGGAGCAAAATTCAGACACCAAACCAAAAGGAGCATACATCATCACAATCCCAGGTATTGAAGAAGATGGAATTGTTGTCAAAAAGATGTGGCATAGCTCAGTTTGCAGACATAACAGACCCAAGGGAAGCTGAAAGTGTAAACCTTCATACGTAGCTATTATGAAGAGAAGTCATGTATATACACGAGTTAGAGGTTGCACAGTCACGTATATGGTGCTCTGAAGAAAAAGCAGTAGGACAAACTCAGGAAAAGAAGTTGGATATGGTTCGTTCATGGTATGTGTTGGTTGGCACAGGTTCAGGGAGAGCATATGCTTCGAATAATGCATTGTTGGCATTATGGTTAGAAATCTTTGGTGATGATGCTTATATGGCTAAATGACACATCTTACTACTTATTGTTGGTTGGCCAAGAGAATGATATTGCAGGTTATAGGTCTGGATGCTGGTGACAGATGCTTATGGTGCAGATCATATATGGTGTATGATAGTTGTTGATGATTATCATGGTCTTGTTTAGATTATTGGTCATTGTTATAAAAGTAATGTATATCATTTGATGTAAAGGTCATGAAAAGACCTAACTTGTAACCCTACTTTGCATGGGAAGGATGATGTAACATTTTCTATTTGAATCATGTATAAACATTTGGTATATCCCCACTTGGTTGGGTGGATGCGTCAAAATGGTGTATCCCCACTTGGTTTGGAAATTGATGTATGTATGAGTCATTGGTGATAGGAATATCATACTCGCTTAGTTGAGTTGTAGAGTCATGTTATTATTTTGAAAATACTTTTGCAGGCTCTACATGTGCTCAGGGGGAGCATGGACAGATTGGTACATCTCAGCATGTACAAAGGGAGAGCTCAATCAGAGATTTCAACAAGTACTCAAGGGGAGTATGGACAGCAAAATGTACATCAAGGGAGAGAATATTTTGGTCCGCCCTTTGCCCCTAATGTCAAAGGGGGAGAGTGACTTGGTGTTGTTGTTGCCATCAAGTCCAAAGGGGGAGATTGTTAGCATTATGATACAGATATGATACAGGTGTTGTCCTTGATGGCAACTCACTCAGATGATAGATCATAGTGAAGTAGGTCAATAGCAAAGAATTAATGATCAGAGAGAGGTATACAAAGGTTCACCGAGACAAGGGAGTGTATACACAGGTTATTAGACCAAAAGGAGTGTATAACATACACACACATCTTCACAGAAGGAAAGGTGCATACATGTTGGAAAACTAAGTTTCGGTCCGTGGTATTTGGCCCATAGTATTTTGATCAATGGTATTGGTCCATGGTATTTGGTCTGAGGTATTGACCCCAGGTATTGGGTCCAAAGTATTGATCTCACGTGGTTTTAGACCATGGTATTAAGAGAGGCATAAATCTATATAAGGAGGAGAAGATCATTAGGCCAAGTAGTGCAAGATGAGCAAGTATTGAATAGTTGATGAAGTGTGAGATCCAACATGTAGGTTATGGGTTTGTGATGCTTTGCTAAGGGTGCACCTATGTGGTGAATGAAGGTTGATGGACCGGGATCATGAAGACTAAAATGCATTATCATTATATGGTATGAATAGTTCAGATATGAAAACTAACGTATGTTTTATCCTTTATGTATGATGATATGGGTATGCCTGAAGTAGAAAATTGCAGTGAAGGTATAAGTTATTATTTTCATATCTGTATGTTGGTTGGCTTTGGTAAAAGCGCGTATACATAATGGTTTGGTTCATCAAAGTAGCATATACATTATGAGATTTGATATTTAAGGTTGTTGTTGGTTCTAGTGGTTGTTGTAGAGTTTTATGTTCTGCTCTGTGTTCTGGTGACTGTGTTTTAATGACAGGATTTGAGTGATTCAGTATTGGGTGATTCAGACATTGATGATGCAGGTGTAGTTGATGGTTGTATTGCAGTGGTGATTGATTTTGTGCTTCAATTTTGTTGATGGGTCCAGTATGAAAATTGGATGAAACGTTGCCTTCAGATTATGGTGTTGTGATGCAGGAGTATCCAGTCTGAAAATTTATGAAACGTGGTCCCTGGAGGAAGAGGGAAGGTCATAGCCTTATGTAGGCTGGTGCCTACATACTAGTAAAAATATCGGCTAGTACAAGAGCTAGGGGTTGTAGCTCCCTTCTAGTAGTAGCTGGAGAACAAGACAAGGTTGTAGCCTTCTACAGGTGGGTGCCTGCGTACTGGTATGAGTCTGCACCAGTACAAGATTGTAAACATTTTTTTCTTATATTAAAGGAAGATAGCAACAGGTTGTTTTTGTCCCACATTGGGTTTCCACCTTATATCATGGTGTTCATATGTGTGATGATCTATTATGTTTTTACTGCACCTGGTTATTGTTTATGTGGTTAATGAAGTTCTGATGCACTAATTAAAGATCAACATATGATGAATTAACTGAATCATAAGTTTGATGGATATATGCTAGTTGCATTAAACATAGTTGTGTGTACACACAGGTTCCCTTAACTGAAGTAGCATATATGAATCTGATTATGGAAATGAAAAAGTTATTGATTTGCTAATACTGATTCACCCCCCCCCCCCCCCAGTATTATTTCCAACAGAAATATGAGTGAAGATACAAAGCTTGTTCTCACTAGAAAAATTTCGCACAAGTATGCTAACTCTTTCAGCTCACAAGCTAGCTCTTGGCCAACACTTAGCCAATTCTACATCTCTCCAAACCCCTAATCTGTTGTGTAATTCCTAGGATGAATAGCTCGTATTTAAAGGGAATTCATGCTTCCAAAATTGTGTAATATAAACATAGGATCAATCTCTGATGCATGCATGATATTTACATTCCAGTAAATAATACAACTGATAGTACATTGTCCCTGCACTCCAATCTCAACTAGGTCTTTTTCTGAACTGAAATAAATGAGTTTCTCATGAGAGAATCTTCAATTAACTATAGTGACACTTATGGATGCACTAGTGCACCAATTAAATGTTAACTCTCTATTACTTCCTTTAACAATTTGGAACTAATTTAACTAAACTTAACTCAGTGAATTGAGTGATCTAATTTCAACCTCAATTTAAACTCATATTGGACCCCTAAAACTTAGGGAGAACATATGCATGACTATATAAATACTTCCAACTCAAAATTCCTAATATATTTAAGTTAATTAAATTTAACTAACTATCTACAAGCTTCTATGAGAATAGAATTCAATTTTAATTCTCAGTTTAATTCAAGGAAAAATTAAACTAGAATTTCTTGTTGCCATTTCTCAACAATGGAAACCCCCATGTGCACAAAAAAGGATACGTTGGTGATCTATATTTAAACATGAATGCAACAAATTATAGATATAACCATAAATATGGATATGCAGCATAAATAGCACTTCATTTCATTAATATCAAATACTGAAATATTCTTACAAACAAAATGGAAATAAGACTAGCTCGGGTGATGGTAGCTTATCCCTGAGAAGAGATGTGGCAGCTAAATTCCTCTGAATTGTGTTACAATGAGGATTAAATGCCTCTTTATTATTGATAAATGATGTAAAAACCTGAACATCCAAAAACCTAACCCTAGGAGATGAAGAGCCAAATTATGGGCCTCGTTTGGGTAAATTGGTACATCAACTTCCCAGGGCCATAACTTTGGCATATAATCTCCATTTGATGTGCATAATACATCATTAGAAATATTTAACTGAGGAATACAACTTTTTAATGGAAAAAATTTGTTAACAACTCATTTTGGCCTCGGTTTTCCCAAAAAACGTCGATTAGGACCTCAAAACGGCTCCGGAAGTTTAGGACCCGAAAAATGCCAAAAATAGTAAATTATGCTACAAATAAGGAAATTGAAAAACTGAAAGAACAATGGTGGGGGTCCAAGTGGAATAGGTAGGTGGCCACCAATATCTACTTGGATCATTCCTCCCCCCTTAGGAAGAAATGGTCCCCACTACGTTGAGTTCCTCCGTAAGATGAGTAAACTTCTGCTGAACTTGATCTCTGGTGAGCCACTTGCCCTGGTGAAGGAGTTAGCCTGCTTTGAAAACTCAATATAGTTGGATTCTTTGATTTTAGGTGTTCTTTATCTACATGTCCGTGATCCAATGATTTTTGGCTTGTTCCATGCAGTCTGGATTTAACTTTGTAGGCATGAGTTGTTCTACTATGTCTAATGTATCCAACAATGGTGGGAAGAATGGTCGAAGGCGGTCCACATTTAACATTGGGTGCAGGCCAAGGAATGGGGGAATGTTGAGTTCAAATGCATTGTCTCCCATAGCCTTGGTAATGGTGTAAGGACCATATCGGAGTGGTTTGAGTTTCCAATAGGCTCCGATAAGGTGTTCCTTCTGCAAATGCAACCAGACTTTGTCACCCACTTGAAAAATTGTGTGGCACCTGATGTTGATCATGTCATTGCTTGTACTTGGCATTTGATTTCTCCATAATGTCATGGACCTGTTTGCGGGTGTGTTGGATTTCTTCAATGAATTTGTTTGCCTTATCGACTTCAGACTGGACATGAACCGAATCTACCTGAGTAGCTGTAAATGGTATGGCCACATCAATGTGACATAGTGGTTGGAATCCCAATCCCACCTAAAAATGGATATGGTAGTCGAATTGTGGAGAGCCTGGTTATAGTTGTGTTGGACATAGGGGAGGCTCTCATCCCATGTGTGTGGATCTCTAGATCTTCGGGTTCCTCCTTCTGGATCTTTGTGGTGGCAACAGTAGCATTGGGCTCCGCATCAATAATATGCTTCCCTTTGTCATTCCCCTTGTCAGTTTCTAACTCAGGCTCGGAACATGCATCTAATTTCTAAGCCTTCAGCTTGGCCACTAATGACTGCTTGGCCTGACAGTCACTTATGTTGTGAGTGGATCTCTTATGGAACTCACACTACTTTCCCATGTCCTTCTTTATCTTCGCGGTGTTGTTCTTTGCTTACAGCTTTAACAGGTTGTCTTGGGCCACCTCGCCTTGGCTTTGCCCTTTGTTCTATGGTTTAGGGGCACCTTTCCTTTGCTTTGGATTCACATATCCAAAGTCTTGCTTCTTCTATTTAAACTTCTGCTCAATCTTGACGACATATCGATACACCGTGCCGAGTGAAGAGATTTCCAGGAACTCCATCTTGTCCTGGATGTACCTGTGTTGGCAGTTGTGGTACTTGAGTACCAAATGTTTCTTAGAACCCTTGATACCCAACTTCGTTAGAAGGTTATGAAAAAAATTGGTAAACTCTAGCACATCTTGGTCCCTTCCCTTCCGAAGCATGGTCCAATTTATGTATTTATCCTCATAGCTTCTGACAGGGTAGTACTACTCCTTCATGGAATCCTAGAATTAATTCCAAGTGGATGTGGCTGAAAATAGTGAGGTTATACTTTCATCCTTCTGCTCACATTAGGTTTCCCTACAATCCTTGACGTGGGGGGCAACTTTGAGAAGAGAAGAAGTAATCTTTTCCCAACTTGAAAAATCATGAACAGAAAAACATTCTTCTAGCAGATTTAACCATTTATCTATGGCATCTGCATCTATTTGGCCCTCAAATATGTGAATGTCAAAGTTTATTTGTACCTTAAAAAGAGTGGAGCCTTCAAATTCACTATTGGATGTGGATGTGTCGTTGTGGGAAACTGTTGAAGGATCTAGGCAAATTTATCCATCAACGCGTTCCTTTGCTTCTCGAGGGCCTCTTCGAGCAATATTTTGATAGGATCTCCTACTCCTTTTTCTTTCTTTTCTTCTCCCATGGGGAGCCCTTACGGTTTGTGAGGTTGATCTTGCAAAGGTTCAACCAAATCAAGCCCTAACTCCTTATATCCTGACCTCGTTGGGGACATGCAAAGAAAACCAGAGAAAAAGTAGATCGCTCTGATACCACTGATTCGGATTTAAACAGGAATGCAACAAATTACAGATATAACCATAAATACAGAGATGTAGCATAAATAACACTTCATTTCATTAATATCAAATACTGAAATATGCTTACAAACAAAATGGAAATGAGACTAGCTCGGGCGATGGTAGCTTATCTCTGAGAAGAGATGTGGTGGCTACATACCTTTGAACTATGTTACAATGATGCTGAAAGGCCTATTTATTATTGAGAAATAATGGAAAACTCTAAATATCCAAAAATCTAACCTTAGGAGATGAAGCACCAAACTATGGACCTCATTTGGGTAATTGGTACATCAACTTCCCTGAGTCGTAACTTTTGCATACGATCTCCATTTGACACTCACAATACCTTGCTAGAAATATTTATCCAAGGACCGCAAATTTTGAATTGCCAACATCAGTCTATCACCCATGTTGGCCTCAGTTTTCCCAAAAAGCTTCACTTAGGGCCTCAAAATGACTCTAAAAGTTCAAGACTCGAAAAACTACCAAAAATTGTAAAGTGTGCAACAAATGAGGAAACTGAAAAACTGAAAGAAACAATGGTGGGGGTCCAAGTGGCATAGACGGGTGGCCACCAATATCCACCTTGATTAGTTGTCCAAAAAGGAAATTGGACACTCTTGGATGGCTATAAATACAAGTCAAGTGACCCTTATTTGGAGATCATCAATTGTTCTTATTTCTTTGTTTTAGCTCATAGAAGTCTAAGGTTGGTTCACGTAAGGTTGTCTGCACATGTCTGAAATTACAGGGTCCTAAGTTCGCATGTGTGGTTATGGTTTTTGGTTCTCAACCACAGAGATGTTATAAGATATTTTTGGTATGAAAATTTCACTAATGAAATCATATTACAGTAACTGGTATTAATTCTTCTAACTGATAAATTAATTTTTCAGTTTATTACTATGACAACATCGAATTAAACACACTACAACCTTCACAAATAAAATTATACGGAAAATAAATAGCATTGGAACTGAGAAAATCTAGCACACACACACAACCATAAAAATGACAATGTTATTTTTGGACAAATGTCCTTGGAAAAACCCCACTTTGGAAAATTGGTGCAACAGTTGAGGGTTTTTATTATTAAGTAGCATTGAAATTCTAAGTACAATCTCGATGCCTAAAACTGGTAATACACGACAAGAAAATCTAGTTGTAATTATCTAAGGTAATTCCCCTTCCTCCATAAGAAACCTTGACAACTTGTGCTACCTACACTTGCGTGGATTTTTGTACTTATTTTTTTGCCCATACTCAGGCTTCTTCCTATACTTGTGTGGTTTCTCGTACTCGGGCTACTTCCTGTACATGCGCAGCTGCCCGTACTCGAGCCTCTACTTGCACTCACATTTTCCGCACTCAAGTTTCTTGTACTGGGAATAACTTTGATCTAGGTGGATAGTGGTCGCCACGAACCATGTACACTTGGAACCCCACCATTGTTTCTTTCAGCTTTTTAGTTTCCTTAATTGTAGCACAATTTACTATTTTTAGCATTTTTTCGCGTCCTAAACTTCTAGAGCCATTTTGAGGCCCTAAAGGACGTTTTTTTGGGAAAACTTGTAGAAACAACGGTCCACAAAACTATGTTGCTCTTCTCAAAGTTGTAGTTCTCGGATATATCTTTCTAACGAGATACTGTGTGCGACAAAGGGAGATCGTATGCCAAAGTTATGACCCCAAGAAGTTGATGTACCAATTTACCCAAATGGGGCCCACAGTTTGGTGTTTCATATTCTACGATTAGGTTTTTGGATGTTTAGGGTTTTCCATTATTTCTCAACAATAAATAGGCCTGTGAACCTCATTGTAACACAGTTCATAGGCATGTAACTGCCACCTCTTCTCAGAGATAAGCTACCATCGTCCTAGCTAGTTTATTTCCATTGTTGTTTGTAAGCTTATTTCAGTATTTTGCATTAATGAAATGAATTGTTATTTCCTTTGCATCTTTGTGTTTATGGTTATCTTTATAATTTGTTGTGTTCCTATTTAAATCTGGATCAGTGGTATCAGAGCGGTCTGGTTTTTCTATGTTTTTCTTTGCATGTCCCCAACGAGCTCGGGATACAAGGAGTTAGGGCTTGAACTAGTTGAACCTTTGCAAGACCATCCTCGAAAATCCTGACGGCTTCCCATGGCGGATGAAAAGAAAGATGAGGGAGTAGGAGATCCTATCAAAATCTTGCTCGAAGAAGCCCTCAAGTGACAAAGGAACGCGATGATGGACAACTTTGCCCAGATCCTTAAGCGACTACCCAGGGGCAACACATTGGCTTCCAACAGCTACTTTGGAAATGCCACACCGTTTAAGGTACAAGTTAATTTAGAAATCCCAATATTCGAGGATCAGATAGACACAGATGTCATCGATAAATGGTTAATCTACTAGAGGGTTATTTTTCTGTTCATGATTTTTCCAGTCGGGAAAAAATTATTTTCGCTCTTCTCAAAGCAGCCCCCCACATCAAGGACTAGTGGGAAACCTACTGTGAGCAGAAGGATGAAAGTACAGGCTCACTATTTTCAGCCACAACCACTTGGGATTCATTCTTGGATGCCATCAAGGAGCAGTACTACCCTGTCGGAAGCTATGAGGATCAATACATAAAGTGGACCACACTGCGGCAGGGAAGGGACCAAGACATGTCAGTGATCTAGGTGGATCTTCAGATATAATGGCATGGAAAAGCTCAGAAATCAAAGTGATCAGAATGAATTCGACCCAGAACCAGAGCATAGATCTCATCGTCCTGATTCTAATGGCGTGATTGGTACTTTAATCCAAGTCCATATGATGAAGTTATCGCGAAAAGAAGGTTGCTTTGTTCCTTAAGAAAATGAGGCATTTTCCTTTAAAAATGAACTTTTAGGGAATCGCATCGAAAAGCATGCAGAGGGTAGACCTTAAGACCCCTGATCAGCGACTGCCAAAATAACGCATTGAAGGAAGGCTATATGTGTGTGTGTGTGTGTGTGTGTGTGTATCGACAATATCGGAGTAGGCAGGGGCTGACTTGCGATGCGATTAGCGATATAAAGCGATCAGCGGTAAAGCGATCAGCGGTCAGCAATCCTCAATTAACAGGGTTGTTTCACCCCTGATATGCCAATTGCGATATCGTGCAGGACCCGATAAAGAATATACGCACGATTGGATAAAATTGAAGTCCGGGTAAATGGGTTTTTTTTCTGCATTTTAGTGTTTTTTCGGGAGTTTTGGGTATTTATCATTATAACGATAAAGAGGCTATTTTTAAGGGTCGGTTGTGCCCACTGATCCTTCTACTCCACTAATCTCTATTTGTAACCAAGACAACTCTGATTTAAGTGGGATTTGTCCAAATGACCGATTATAAAATCCCGATAGTTGGAAAAATCACGGGAGGAGGATTTTCAGCACATTGTTCAAGGCAGGAGAGCTTCCAGAAGGCCGATAGTGCATTTTGTTTATTTTCGACAAGCTTTAGATGTCTTCAGCCCCTTTCAATGCCACGGACGCATTGGTGCTGCTCACTTCTTCATCTGAGGACTCCATTTCATAGCCATCTTTTAGAATGGAGGTATAAGCCTCTTGTATGTAGCTGATGATTGTAATTCTCTTCTTTTCATGCCATTTAATATAAGAAGGCCTCCCCATTTTTCGAGTAGGGCCCGGGGATGTAGTATGAGTTGGACGAACTCCGTTATCAAGTCTTGGTGTCTTCTTTTTGTGCCTTTTATGTTCTTTCTTCTTCTTTTATTGTGTGCACATTAAATTTCTGTGTCAAGCTGCAATTTTACATGTGATTCTTTTCATACATCTATAAGCGAAAGCATCCTGGATCAGTCGGAGTTTACCAATATTTTCGATACCCTTGACACAAAGTTGGGTATTAAGGATTCAAAGCAGTATTTGGTACTTAAGTACTATGGCTACCTGCACAAGTACATCAAGGAAGAAATAGAATTCCTGAACATCCCCTCACTCAGCATGTCATATCGATATGCCGTCAAGGTCGAGCAATAGTTTAAACAGAATAAGCGAGAGTTTGGATTTGCGATTCTGAAGCAAGGGAAAGGTGCCCCGAAACAACAAAACAAAGGACAAAGACAAGGTGGTGTGGCCCAAGACAACCCACCAAAGCTACAAGTAAAGAATAGTGTTGTGAAGCCGAAAAAGGACATGGAAAGTGTTGTGAGTTCCATAAGAGCTCCACTCACAACACAAGTGAGTGTTGGGCCAAGCAGTCACTGGTGGCCGAGCTAAAGGTTTCAAAATCATATGCATGTTCCAAATTTGAGTTAGAACCCAATAAGGGGAATGAAAAAGGGAAGCAGATTATCGATGCGGATCCCAATGCCATTGTTTCCACCACAAAGATCCAAAAGGAGGAACCCGAAGATCCAGAGGAGGAGGAGCGTCTCTTCCACTCCCAGAGGTGGGTAAAGGGCTCCTCGCTACAGTTCATTGTCAATAGCAGGAGCTAAAAGAACCTCATTTTGGTAGAGGTCGTGAAGTGGCTAGGATTACCGACCACAACACTTCCACAACCGTACACCATTGGGTGGCTTCAACAAGGACGGGATCTTCACATGAGCCAGCAGTGTCACCTTCCATAAAATATCAAGCCCTTCATGGATGAGCTATTGTGTGACATTGCTTCCCTTGAAGTTTGTGATGTATTATTAGGACAACTATACTTGTGGAAGTGGCTTGTTGTGTATGAATCAAGGCCCTGTGCTATTATTATTACTTTGGGAGGTAAGTTGTACAGGATACCGAAGGTAGCATCGCCTACCTCCATCTCTTTGATTACTACAAAACAATTTAGTAAGCTCATTTCCAAAATCGGGAAACTTGTTTTCCTGATGATACGCCCTCAAAGAAATAAGAAGACAGTGGCCATGACCTCGAGATAGGGCCCCTCCACACGACAACTACATATGGACAAGGTCGTGGAGCAGTACATGGACATCTTCACCTACCCTACAGGGGTTCCTCTACACTGTCAGGTCAATCACTCCATCGATCTGACCCCAGGTGCACCGCTGCCCAATGGACCAATCTAACAGTGCTCTGTTCTAGAGAATGATGAAATCAAGAGGCAGATTCAAGAGCTGCTACAGAAATGTCACATCTGTCTGAGTTCCTCACCCTGTGGAAGCCTGATCATGTTGGTACAGAAGAAGGATGGGACTTTGAGACTCTGTATTGACTATTAGGTGTTGAACAAGATCACTATCTGTAATAGGTACCCAATCCCATGTATTAATGACCTCTTGGACCAACTAAAGGGGGGAAAATATTTCAGCGACATCAATTTGAAGTCAGGATATCACCAGGTACCAATTGAACCCTTCGATGTGTGGAAGACTACCTTCAAAGCCAAGGAGGGCCTTTTTGAATGGTTAGTTATGCCTTTTGGATTGGCAAATGCTCCTACAACCTTCATGAGGCTAATGGATGACATCTTGCGGATTCACCAACTCATTTTTAGTGGTATACTTAGATGACATCCTGATCTTTAGCCAGAGTTGAGAAGAGAATCTCCACCACATTCAACAGGTTCTCCAAACACTGCGGCAACACAAGTTATGTGCCAATTTGGAGAAATGCACTTTTGGCATGATCAAGGTTTAGTATCTGGGATACACTATTGATGAATAGGGGGTGCATGTGGATCCAGCCAAGATCCAAGTCATTCGAGATTGGCCATCTCCAACCACTCTGATAGAGCTCCACAACTTTCTAGGTCTTTCCAACTTCTACCACCGGTTCGTGTTGGGATTTTCTCATATCACTTGGCCCTTGAGTCAAGTCACCAAGGGAGGAGTGAAAGCAAAATTCCTTTGGTCTAAACCTCAACAGAGGGCATTCAAAAAATTGAAATATCGCCTATGCACGGCACCAGTGCTCGCATTACTAGACTTGCAACAACCATTTGAGGTCAAGACAGATGCCTCTGACTATGTTATTGGGGCAGTCCTTACTCAACACGGGCATCTAGTGGCATATCACAGTGACACACTTTCAGACACATTCCAGAATTATCCCACTTATGACAAATAGATGTATTCCATGCCAACAATGGAAGCATTACATTTTGGGGAAGGAAACGGTCATCCACATAGACCACCGACCCCTACAATTCAGATAGACCCACAAGAAATTGCAAAATGGTTTCCATCAGAAGTGGTCCACATACATGCAACAGTTCCATTTGAATATCAGGTATAAGAAGGGTAGCACCAATAATGTTGTAGTTTGCCTCAGTTGACCACTGATCATGGCATTAACCACTGTGCTTAACTCTTGTGGGCATGAGACTTCTGATTGGCCACTTCTCTACAAAAGTGACCTAGAATTAGGCCACACATACCAGACACTCTTAGAGGGTCAGCATGTTCCAGATTTTGACCTCCAGGATGCCCTGTTATGCCACCTAGGTCACCTTTGTGTTCCTTTAAACGAGCGTGCCAAGATGATTTGGGAAGCACACTATAGTTGGGTTTCTAGACATTTTGGGGTCAAGAAAACGGTGGCAGTAATGCAAAAGTATTTCTATTGGCTAAACCTTTGATAGGATGTCGGGAAGTACATCAGATCATGCACTGCCTACACCATTTCCAAACCAACCATCAAGAATTAAGGCCTCTATACCCCACTTCTACCCCTATTCGACCTTGGGAATCCATCTCCATGGATTACATGTCAGACCTTCCTTCTACTAAGCATGGAAATGACTGTGTTTTTTGGTCATCGACAGGTTCTCGAAGATGGCCATTATGGCTTCCTCCAAGAAGAATATCACACCAAAAGCCACTGTAAACTCTTCTTTGAACGAGTGTGGGTACACTTTGGGATCCCATAGTCTATCATCTTAGATCGGGACAGTAGGTCCCTTAGTACATTTTGGTCCAGTCTCTGGTCGATGCTTGACACCAAAGTCACTAAGTCCACAACCTTCCATCCTCAAACTACTGGCCAAACAAAGGTTGTCAACAGGATGATCGTACACATTCTGTGCATGTACAACTCAAAGAATCCATGCACATGGGACAATAACCTCACCTATATTCATCACAGCTACAACTGAGCTCTCCATAGCTCAACTAGCCACAACCCTTTTCAGGTGGGCTTGGGATTCCAACCACTATGTCCCATTGATGTTGCCA
>APFE030315038.1:31465-86846 GCA_000404065.3 Pinus taeda
CAATGGGGACCATTGCTTCCTAAGGGGGGAGGAATGATCCAGGTGGATATTGGTGGCCACCTGCCACATCCACTTGGAACCCCACCAATGTTTCTTTCGGCTTTTCAATTTCCTCAATTGTAGCACAGTTTACTACTTTTAGCAGTTTTTCGAGTCCTAAACTTCCAGAGCCGTTTTGAGGCCCTAAACAACGCTTTTTGGGAAAAGTGGGAGAAACATGGGTCCACAGACCCATGTTTCTATTCCCAAAGTTGTATTTCTCAGATAGATCTTTCTAACGAGATACTGTGCACGTCAAACGGAGATCGTATGCCAAAGTTACAACCCCAGGAAGTTGATGTACCAATTTACCCAAACGGGGCCCACAATTTGGGATTTCATCTTCTAGGGTTAGGTTTTTTGATGTTTAGGGTTTTCCATTGTTTCTCAACAATAAATAGGCCTACAAGCCTCATTGTAACACAGTTCAAAGGCATGTATCCGCCACATCTCTTCTCAGAGATAAGGTACCATCGCCCTAGCTGGTTTATTTCCATTGTTGTTTCTAAGAATATTTTAGTATTTTGCATCAATGAAATAAAATATTATTTCCACTACATCTTTGTGTTTATGGTTATCTCTTTAATTTTTTGTGTTCCTATTTAAATCCGGATCAAACTTGGCCTCTTGTTGATGCCTCTCAAAATCTAGAAATCTTCCTTTAAATCACTATCCCTGCTCCTGCATCCCTCTCTAGCCCAAACTCTTGCTTCTAGCTTGATCTGCACAAGGAACTGTTGCTCAAGTGCCTTTGGTGTATTATCCATTACCACATCGATCCCTTCTTATATCTTCCTATTGGGACTCCAACATCCAAGATTAAATCTTAATCAATGGCTCAGGTCATTTCTAGATCGATCAGTGTCAGTTTCTAAATTATTCTCACCTTGACTTAATTAATTTTGATTAATTAAACAATTTTCCTAAGTTTAGACTTAGGAAATATTAAAAAATATGATAATAATCTATTTAATTCATATCTATTTGAAATTTCCAGAAATGATTCTGGGTTTTGGATATATCTTGTATTCTAGCCTCTCCACCAAATATCATGGTTAGAATACATTTGATGCTACAAAAACTAACACTCCCTGTTAGCGAAGATTGTGTTCTCTAGTGTTGCAAATCCTGCCACAACACTCTGTCTCTGTATCACCTCATTTCATGTTGTTGATGATGGGATGTTGTTGTCCATTAACCATTGTGCAACTTTGATTCTGCATCTATGCTACTGCTCACACTACCATACTAATGCCAACAATGCATTTTCACTTAAAATCCCTCTGATATGTTGTTGTTGCAACTAAAACTATTGAAACTAAGAAGCATCCAAAATACTAAATCATTTGTGTTCAGTATGATGCATATGTCTCCTGAATCTCTGACTACTACTATCATATGCATTGTCACTTAACAATATGCATTGTTGTTGACTCTGCTACTAAGCCACCTTCTATGATGCCAACACTACATTGCACTCCTCAACATCTGACTGCTAATAGTATACAAAATTTGAATTTCACCTGTAACCCAAAACTCAAAACCTCGAAATCTCCTCTAGTATATTATTATCAGGTCTAATACCATGTAGAAAATATTGTAGATTCACAAACTCATGCAATGTACTAAAGCACAGGACAAGAATCTACTTCTACTTTGCACCAGTGGAAGCCAATAGATCGATGAAAAAAATAAGAAGAAGAAGAACATAATTCAATGGCACATAACACAATATGTATATCGGGAAAGCCACTACTCAAAACCCCACTATCTATATTGCATATCAAAAATATGAGTGAAGATACAAAGCTTGTTCTCACTAGAACAATTCCACAAAAGTATGCTAAAATCTCTCAGCTCAAGCCAAATCTTTAACCTATCCAACATCTCTCCAAGTCCCTAATCTCTTGTGTAATTCCTAGGATGAATAGTCTGTATTTAAAGGGAAATCATGCTTCCAAAACTATGCAATCCAAACATAGGATCAATCTTTGATGCATGCATGATATTTACACTCTAGTAAATAATACCACTGATAGTACATTATCCCTGCACTCTATTCTCAACTAGGTCTTTCTCAGAATCGACATGCATGATTTTTTGATGAGGGAATCTTCAGTTAACTATAGTAACACTTGTGGATGCATTAGTGCACCAACTGACTATTAAGTCTCTATTAGTTCCTCAAACAGTTTGGAACTAATTTAACTTAACTTAACTCAGTAAACTGAGTTATCTAATTTCCAACTCAATTTAAACTCATACTAGACCCCTAAAATTGAGGGAGAACATATACATGACTACAAAAGGACTTCCAACTCAAAATTCCTAAGTTAATTAAATGTAATTAGCTATTTACAAGTTTCTGTGAGAATAAAATTCGATTTTACTTCTCATTTTAATTCAAGGACAAATTAAATTGGAATTTCTTGTTGCCATTTCTCAACACTCCCTCTCAACAAGAAAGGGATTATCAACTACCCCAATCCTATCTCTATGAAACTCGAATTTACATCTTGACAATTCCTTTGTCAAAATGTCAGCATATTTCTCCTCCATGGGAATTTACTCTAACAACATAATCCACCTCAATACACAATCTCTGAGATGATGATATCGGATATCAATATGCTTGGACCAATCATGAAAAACAAGATTTTCAGAGAGTTTGATACAACTCCGATTATCGCAGTAAATCACAGTTGGATCCATCTACTAACCAAACAAACGAACCAAGATCCTCCTCATCTAGATGGCCTCACATGTTCTCTGACTCGCAGCCATGTACTCTGACTATGCTGAATTGAGTGCGATTGATCATTGTTTCCTGCAATACCAAGAAACTATCGCTAACCCAATACTAAAGATCCCTCCTAATGTGCTCTTCCATTCAGATGGACTCCATTCCCAATTTGCATCAGTGAATCCTTGAAGCTTTAGTCCCTCTATACATCTATACCATAATCCATACTAAGAAGTGCCCCTGAGGTATCTCAACAAATGTTTTTCCGCCTTCCAATACATCATGGTAGGCCTAACCACCGCATTACTAAGCTGGTTAACTTCATATCACATATCCGGTTGTGTTTTCACCAAGTACATGAGTGAACCCACAAGTTTCCTCTAATGGCAGTAGCTTCCACTACTTCCCCTGAAGTAGCATCCTCCTTCCTCCAGTCACCTACTAGGGGAGTCTCCATGGATTTGTTGCTTGTTGGCTTAAGGGGGCTTGACCCAGGTTCAGAGTTGTTAGTGCCAACCAACAAAACCCTAACTGTTGGCCCTTTCGGCAACAACCTGCATAACGCAAGTTGCAATCTCACCTGAAGCAGTATTGAGGGATACTAGAACCAGGTTTCTGTATCCAAGGATATGTGATAAACAATTCTTAGGCTCTGATAGTTTAGATCTGCCTTCGTGCAAATATGTAGTCTTCTAGGGATTTTCATTTAGATCTACCTCATGCAGATATGTAGTCTTCTAGGGATTTTCATTGTAACTAAGTAAAACAGATTCCATAACTTCATGAAGGTCCACGATCAGTCTTTGTGAACTTTAAACATACAATTTACCTACTTTCGCACATCAATACACATCCCTAGATCGGAGTTTGCACAGATCTACTTAATTCATCAGAAAACATAATAGAAATAGATTTTAAATTCACTGAAGTAGATAACCATTCATTTTATGCATCATTTAGATAGATTTAGTGAATTTGTGCAACATTCATTCGTTATTTCATAAAGAATATCATTAAGCGGCAGAATATAATATAAACATATTCAACAAAAATGCACGGTAATTCTTCAAAATATTATTTATTAATCTTCAATTCTTAGCTTATAGATTCTTCTACCCTGCACACTTAGTTGCAGGGGTCCGCGCACTCAGCTGTAGACTTCCTAAGGCCTCATGTGCACTCAGCTGTAGGAGCCTTTCCCTTCTTGCCTAAGCGCACGAAGCAGAGCCTTCCTGCCTTAGTTCTTGCCCAAAACAACAAAAGCCCTTCAGTGTACCCAATTCTCTATCAAAGTTATCTCTAAGACTCGCTATGACACAACTATTTATAGCTTTCCTTCATACAATACTATGGTTCGTGAACCATGGGAGAATCTTAACACCAACCAAAAACAAGGGCTAAGACCATTTAAACTGTTATCTATATGTGCGCTCGACATCCACATATTGCAGAGACTTTACATTCATTTTACAAAAACTTTTACAAAATTGGGTTAAATTAAACCCAAGACTAACCCTAAGGACCCTATCCCAATAGGCCCCCAACACAAATATCATGACTAGCCCTTGATTCACTCAGTTGGCACCATAATATTGCTACGAACACCACCTAGCTCAACCTACATCACTGCAACTTTAGCAGCGCTTTGTGTCGTTGCCTAGTGTACCTCTTCGACCAATTTCTCTGTTGTTGGCCCTCCCACTACTAGGCGCATTGTCCTTTGCATTTGTTGTAGCCCTTTGAGCTTCTCCTGAAGTGACAGAGTAAGCTAACAAGCTTCCTCTATCCATAGTTGCAATCTAGCCTTCAGTAAGGTCTCTTTCCTCTACAAGTCCTCCACATGTGTGAGCAGTTGTTTGCCCTCTTGTAACTTCGCTAGGCACTGCACTGGAACCAAAGTCTGTGTAGTTGCTTGGACCTCATCATACTTCCTTTGCGTTTCTCTAACATCTATTTTTAGCTTCTGTAGGTTCGAGTCCTCATGCAGATTCCTCCATAATTCCATCGCTACATCAAACATTGAGGAGCATTCATTAGCTGTGACATCCAATGTATTCATTCCATCCTTGATTGCTACTCCGCACTTCTCCTAAACCTCAGGCGGATTCGTTCAACGTAATTTCAACTGCAGCTCTGCTATTTTCATCTTGAATTCGAAAGTCACCCTACCGACTTCCTCCTTTGATGCACGTAATGCAGCAGCCAATTTCCACACTTTGGCTAAGAACTCTGCATCCTCTAGTATGTTTAGTTTAGGTACTGACTTGCAAGCCTGCTTGATCATTGTTTGTAGGCTCTATCATCATGTTTCCAATTCTTCTTTTCCCTTTAGTGCCTGAGTTTTCTCTACGAACAGTTCATTAATTACCTTAAACTCACTGACGACAGTGACGCAGCGTTGTTCCTTGATCCTCAATTCTTCTGACACCCCCTAATGTAGTGCATGGAGGGTTTGGAGTGGCAGCACAGCCAAATTCAGCCCCATTCCCTTCACTGTATTAATCACAGCGTGATCATTTTCTAGTTCTGCATGAACAGACCCCTCTATCAATGGAATGACCCTGAGGTCCAGAGTTTGTTCTAGCTCCACCACTATGCTACTTCCCTATGTCAAGATCGCTTGCGCTCTGCTCGCTTGCCCAACATCCACCTGGATCCTATTTACCTAGATTTGCAACTTGTGCAAATCCTTTTGGGTTCTCCCCAGCATCTGCATATATTACTTCTCAAATTGTTACATCACCTCTGTTGTCGTGTCCCTCACCTCGTCTCCGATCTCATCGAGACTACCTTTCGTCAGCACCATTGGGTCAAGATGCGTCTTCTTGTCTAACTTGTGATTTTTACATTGTCCAATAGTCTGCTCTTGACCACGCCTCTTCAGGATGAAATGAGTGCTCTTCTCCTCACAACTGCCTCCTCGCTAATCGGACAACTCTTGCTCATCAGTGTGATGTGAAGCTGATTTGTCGCCTTCCTATGTATCATGTTGTTCCTTTTCGGTCTGCTCCTTTGAAGCACACTCTTTCTCCATTCGTTCCTTCTCCGTAGCTGCCTTAGTAGATTCTATCTTCTTCTACTCAGTCAAGGCACGTGCGGCCTTCTGAGTTGCATCCTTTTGCTTCTACACAGCAGAGCTCTATGCGCCTTTCCTTGTCCACACATCTAGTGTCGTAGGTTTGTGGCACTCTACTATCTAATACCCCACAAATTCTTGCACATTCATCTCCAAGACCAAATAAGGCACCAAATACCATGTGAGCTCGGGGTCCTTCTGCGCGTGAATAAACACATTGTGGAAATCAACCTTAAACTCTACATAGTCACCAATTGTCTGAACAAGGTTGGGGAGAACCTTGGCCTCTAATTTGAAGGTCCATGTCCATCAGGATCCAGAAAATATTTGTTTCCTTGACTCATGCTTGATCCTTTGTAGACCACAACGAGGAAAACTGCGCTGCCTCAGGTAAATATTCCTTGTGTGGAGGACACTGATTGTCCTACGACAACCTCCAAGTAACTAACACAATGGACAATTAAATCCAAGCATAATGAAATGGATTGCTTTCCTCTTCAACATCTCTGCAGTTTACGAGGAACTCTTGGCATAGATATTTGGCCCAATTATACTAAATATCCTTCGTGCAATGTGTTGCAAGTGACACTACCTGTTAGGTTCCTATACCAATAGGAGTCATAGTTTTTGTATGACTGAGATTAAAACTATAATATGTACATACCTTTGCTTTCTGCAAATGTTTTCCATATTCAAAAAATAAAAAATGTGAAGAGGGTATGTCCTAAAAGAATAATCAAAAGACAAAAATAACAAAAAGGTAAAAAAATATGAAAAATATGAACCCCAAGAAAAAAAAAAAAAGACCATGAAAGTGAGCAAGCCAAAATGCCGCTACTATTTACTTGTATGCATAGTAAAATATTGTATGCAGTTTGTAATATTTGCCACAATCCATGATAGTCAAAATGTTTAAACTTGGCTATTTCATGTTTTAAGTTTCATGTCTATAGATATAGAATAAAATCTGACCAAACTGTTTAAACTTGGCAGATAAATAGATAGGTAGAGTAAATAAAAATAGCTCAACTGTTTAATCTGAGCCCTTGGATGTAATAAGGCTAGATTTAGTTGGTTTACTATTGTAAAAGAAAAAGAAAAATGTTTGATAAGGGTTTGCTAACTTAAATGCACCCTAATAAAGAGAAGAAAAAATGGTAGGATGAGTAGATGGGTAAGTAGTAGAAAGGTTGGAGAAGTATGGTGATTGATTAGACAAAAGTGTGTTCATTATCTTTTCCATCATGGAAGTTCTATAGGGAAATGGACAATCAAGCATGAAATTGAATATCAAAGGAAATTAATTAACTTCCCTCATTCATTTCACCTTTTACTTAACTAATTCCCCTCAATAAAGTTCAAAGTACTTAAAAACCTTAAGTCAAAAAGGCTCAAAGCATTTCTCTGCCTTTTGGAGGGACCGGACTCTTGGCTCAATGTCTTATAGGTAATAATTACTAAAATCCCCTCACAAAAATTCATCCCCCATTCAGTTCATTCATTTTCCCTAAACAATACTCTTTTCCTAAGGTCAAATTGCTTTTACCTAGGAAAACTATGTGTTCCCCCTCATAACTCATTTTCATATCAAAAACCCACAAAACAATATATCCTAAGTTTTTATGTTATTATTGGAAAAGCATTAAAACATGAAATATCATATACTTAGGGTATTGTGCCCCATCCCATTCATTTTTATTAATCACTAATTTATTTATTGAATCCCAAACAAAAACCCGTATCCCCATATATATCTAACACCTGCAATATTAATAAACCCTACCCTAGTATAATTATATAAACTATAATATTACCCAAAACCTCGAAAATCCACTAACTAATCGACCTGCAATTAAGTTAGTCTAAAAAAACCAATTAAATCCCACCTCTAATCACCCCGATACCTTAATCCCTCATTAAATCGAAAACCACTGACTTAATCACTCACGCCCCCCCCCCCCCCCCCCCCCCCCAACTACCCTCCATGCAACTCCATTGCCTGATCACTGCCCAATCACTCCCCTCCCCATCTGACAGCCCTTGTTGATTTTGGAAGGGCCCGACGTCCGAATGTTACTTACCCGAAAAGGGTTGTCTTCCGCTGGGCCCCTGAGACTACGTGTCACTCAATGAACAAAATCGGGTGGCCTCCCCCCAATACCACCAAGCGTCCAAAAGTTGTGTGAAGGAAACCACTTACCGTGAGCCCGTTATATGCAAAAATAGCTATTGTTCACCCTACTACATGACAAACAACCACTGTTCACCCGTACCCGCCAATTTTGACTTTCCCGCATAAAGCCAAAGAGCCCCAAATCATTTGTTTTTATCGTTTGTTCAACTGTAAACCTCCATACATGCACCTGTCAACCCATGTACAATTGCACCCTGAAGATGCTACACAGCTCCCAGATTTCCTTCTAGCCTGCTTGAAGCCTTTTCGACCATTCACAATTGCCATACACCCAGTTCAGACCCAGTTTTCTTCAATTCTAGGTATTTAACCCATAATTGACTGAAAAACCATGTCAATTTCAAAACCAATCGCTGAGTTTTCTTAATTAAATTAATTAAAGAAGCTCTGGTAACTCAAACCCACCCATAATTGAATCACCATTGCCCTAACAGACCAAAACATTACCTCCCCCATTCTCAAATCCACAAGAACTGAGGATGGCCACCCCAATCACTATGGATGTCAGACCTATTTCCACTCCTCACCTAGACCTAGACCACCTCCCCGTGACTGATAAAGATTTCCAAATCAAGGAAACCTCTATCCATGAATCCCCTCTCAAATTATACTGTCGATACAAAGAGCTATACCTGAACCATGCTGATAAAATTGGTCTTTGGGAGTCCAATTTGTGCAAGTACGAATTCCTCGAAGTTCACATTTTTCAAAAAATTGTCCATTAGTGCCATACAAATTATATCCCCAGCCAAAAATCAGTGTCCCCTAACCAAACCATACTTTTCATCATCACTGCTGAATCAATTAATGAAATGATGCAACTTCAGCCAAGGCAAAACCTAACCCCTATTTCAATTGCAAATCTATTAACCAATTCCCCAAGAAAACCACTGCAAAACTTGTTGAAATGTTCCAAACCTTCATCAAGGAGGAAAAGTATGTTCCAAAAGATCCTCCTCCATATGTGTATACCGTATTTTCCCAATTTGGCCAGGACATTGTAGCAATGATATCCAGTATCCTAGGTTATACCACCAGTGAGTATATATATGAAATCATCTTGGCTTTCGTGTCCATCTTCACTCCAGGACAGCCTCCTACTGTCATTTATGACTATGCCAAGTTTATTGTTGATAGGATGCATGACCATTTTCTTAGACTGAGTAATGTGAGAGTGTCCAAGTATTCCTCTGTTTTTTATCACCCTTTTCTATACTACCAAGCAGATAATTTCCCCTTTACTCTCTAGAAGCTTGATATAAAAGGTTACCCTAGGTCAGTAACTTTCTAGACCCCATTGATTCATAAATATGGCTCCCCATATTCATAAACGGACTTCATAGACCTATTTGTACATCCCATTGTGACAATGCTGCTAGGAAGCCCTCCACAAAGAATCAGTTCAGATATAAGAAGGATCCTACAACTCTCAAAACAACACAAAGTGGGGGATTGGTACTTGTACCAAAACCACACTGAAATTAGGATTATGGTTGTGAGATGGCCCCATATAAACTACCCAAATACCTCCCAATGAGGTTATTTTCTCTGGAGTACTACAGGCAGATAATCAATTCAGATGAGGTACACTTTGTCAAAGCCAAAAGAAGGCCCAACTCAAGATCAAAACGAATTAGGTCCCTTTATTTGTAATAGCTGAGAAGCTAGGAAGGAGGCAGACCAAATCCTTCAAAGATTAAATCTAAAACAAAGCTTCATATGGAGATATGATCCCTTCGATTTCATCTGCAATAGAAGAAAAAAAAACAAGATGGCTCCTTATATTCACCACTGAATCCCTGAAATAGAAAAGTATGCCAACCAATTGGAATGGGTGGAAAACACTTTAGAGGATAGGGATAGTACTGAAGTTGTTGTGGAAAACACACTAATTAATCTAGAGAAATAGCTTGATGAGGGTTCTTTCCTGTAGGTGCCAGGAGAGTCACAGGCACAAGAAGAATCACAGGCACAAGAAGAATCCCAGGTACAATAAGAGTCAGAAGCACCAGACCTATCAGAGGAGCTAAATCAATTAGGCAGACTAGAGCCCACCATGAGTAACCCCCCAGTCTTACAGACTCCTCTAAATGAGGAGAAAAGCCTCAAGGGAAACATGGAAGGGGCCACTACTTCAAGAAGAGCTACATCACAAGACTATGCAGCGACAAGCTACGCTAAAAGAAAAAGAGTAAATCATGTCTCTGAACAGGAATATATAGAAGAAACAACTAATGTTACAAGCACAAAAAGAGAAGGGAGCAGGCATGCCACTCCCTCTGGAGGCATCCTATAACCTTCCACACCACATACCCTGATATTGGAAAGACAGCAAAGTGTGGAGGTATCCTCTTTCAGAATGCCAGCAGACATAGACCAGGATGTCAAAGAAAGATACAAAGAAATAAAAGCCAAAAATGAGAGGATGAAAGCCCAAACTTATGCACAGTATTTGAAAATAACCCCTACTAATCAAACTAGGCTTATGTCAGTCTCTGATGTTAAAGAGGGGAAAATGCAGATCACATTCACAAGGCCCACTACTCAGCAACCAAGAACAGTAATAGACTTCAAAAAGATAGACTTTGAAGTACTGGAAAAGGACATTCATCCTATTGAGTAGATGGAGATGCACAAGAAAATAAGGGAGATGATTTACTCCACCTTGACAGGGAAAGCCATCACTGCCCACCAATTGCAAAACTCCCTGAATAATATATCAGCACAGTTCCAGTTGGAGAAGGCCTCTTCACAGGCAAAAGATACTAGAATCAATTCCTTAGAGGACTTAGTCATTGATTTGGGACACGATCCGAAAGATGTAAAGGCCACAGAAAAATTAGTAATGAAGAAGAATGGTGATATAGCTTCTCTGAAGAAGCAACTCAAGATTCCCCAGTTGCATCACTCACAAATAGTAGAAGTCCTAGAAGCAAAAAAGGGAAATGAAGAGCTCATGGACTTGGTCCTAAAGCTAAATGACCAACTAAAAGAGACAAAAGGAGTTAGACATCTTGATTTAGTCCAAACAAAGTGACCTGGCCACCACTTCTAGGACTGTCATTCCCACTATTTCTACTGCAATTCCTTGTACATTGGCAGCATCATTAGCACCTACAGCTCCACCTGCCAATCAAAACGGAATCTACAACAACAAGCACAACAACAAACAAAACAACAGAGCTAGTAAAGGCCATGGAGGAGATGTCAATCCAGGCAATAGAGCTCAAGAGGCTAAAGGAGAAAGTGGCAAGCTTAGAAATTGACAGTAAGCTTGCCTAAATTCAAAAAAGAGAAGAAACGCAGAAAGCCCTAAGAATGGGTGAGAAAATTAAAGTCCTAGAGAAATATTTGACATTACAGAAGCCACTAGGACAAACTAAAGAAATGATCTAGGCCAATATCATTGACTCTGTCAATGATATTTGGCCATCAATTCAAGTTATATTTGAGCATACAAAACTAGTGAATATAGCTACTAGAGCTATCCAAAAAGTAAAGGAAGAGTTGGGTGATATGCCTGAGGATGCCAATCGAATTATCCACTTCCTGAACAATAAGAAAAGACATGAGCTCTAGGAGCTTGGTATAAAGGATAGGACTGAAGCCATCCTAGAGGTTGAAAAGGTTCTTTCCAAAAGAAATCTCATGCTAAACTTAGAAGAAAAATGCCATAACATGCAGGTGGCCATTGACAGGTTCATGGCTAAATTTCAAATCTTGAGGGACAAAGGCCTTCCCAGTCCTATGGTCATCCATGATAAACTCATAACCCAATTAGACTACAGTGACAGACTCAGGAAGTTGGCCAAGGAACAAGCTAGCTCTTCAGGTATAAAATCCTTGCCAACTGGAAAAGTATTGTATGATACTTTGGAGAACCTATTTTTCCTAGAACATGAGGTGAAACATGTGTTTGTCACTAAGCCCAATTTTGCAAAATACACAGAGGCAGATGAAATTTACAAAAGAATTTTGAAAGCAAAGTTACCTGAAGATGAATGGTGGGAAAAAATGACAAATTTACTATGAAACATTTTACATCACAAAGTTATCACTGTAAATCTGAAGGGGGCCAAGTGAAACATTTAAAAGACAGATCAGTAAGTTCAAAGAGTAATAGAGTCAAATAGTACCAGTGAAAGATCAAAGTGAAGAAGATTCCAGCATACAAATATCAGCCAGCTTAAAGGGCTACAACTCAACTGCCACTGCCAGCACTACCACAATGAAAGGGACATCATGATGCAGTTTTCCATCTGTCTCCATCTTCTTGCTTGAAGATATTTTGATTCCCTAGATTAAATCTCAGATTGTTATGAGATATTTTGTAAATATGTTTCATATAAATACTTCACATTTTGAAGTATTTAGGGTGGATTCAAATACATTTCTATAGACATTTTTCTTTCAAACCAAAGTGTTATTATATTAATGATTGGATTGGCTTGCTTGATCAAGGAATAAAGTGCAAACATTTCACAAGATTCTTGTGTAAAGCAGAAAACAAATAAGTATTCTCTCATGTTTATTGTTTTTCTTTCTTATGTCTTTCATAATCATGTTTGTTTTCTAAAAATCTAAATATATAACTAGGAATGATATTTCAAAAATTGCTTTAATGCGCTCTGCCTTGATGTTTACATTCTGAATGTTTTCTAGTAAACTATCTTAGTTAGGGAATTCTTAATTTCTCCTTTGCTTCTGTAGTTGCCCCCTCGGTCCATAGTAAAGGATTCTTAGTTTCCCTTTGCTCATGATCACCCTCTACTCTTCATTGTGATCCTGGTCCAAGTATTATTAAGTGCCCTTCCACCATGGTTAGAATCACTTCACCATTAGACCTAAAGATTTTCCTTTTGCTTTGCTAGCCTGCCCTGTGAACACTCCCTTTAATGATCTGGTCCAGTTATGCTATCCATTAGTTGACTCCATAGCCCAATGGCCTGAAGACCTAGCTTTATCCATTTGCTCCTAGAATTCTACAACTCAATCTAAAATCAAAACCCCATGAACACTAAGAACTAGCCTAAAATCTCATAAAAATAAAGTTAAATCATAAAGAGAGAGCCCTCTCTAGACTTAGGTTGGCTAGAACCTGAGTCTAAAAGGTTGGATTGTGGTTACCTCAGATTATTCCTTCTTTTGATAACTTCTAGGGAAAACTTCTGAGTGATAACATAGTGGCAACCATACTGGGGAAAAACAAACCCTCAGTCTTAATAAACCTTTGATAAATTTCAAATCTTATTTCAAGCCTCTTGAAGGGTTTATTATAAGTTATTTATAAAATCTCACAAAAAGAAAATAATTAGAAAAGCTTGAAATCTAGCTTCAAGAAGAACTCTCTATACTAGGGCTAATCCAGATCCAAACCCTGCCCTTGTAGTGGATAATAACAACCTAATTTTGAGAAGATCCAAAAGACAAGAAAGTTCAGCAAGTCCAACACCTTGAATCAAATCATATTCATGTCCTGATGAGTGGTTGTTCCTAGAAAACCTCTCTTTTTACAAGTCATTTGACCTTTTCCTATTTAGAACCACGTCTAAAAGCGCACTTGATGACATAGTTCTAGATCCATAGTTTATTGCAGATCTCGAAGTCCATGAGGCAAACCAGTCAATTGATGAGTATATTATAAATTCCCCTCAGTCATCCCTTACTACTGTTAAGATCCCTGAGCTTTCTGAACCAGTTTCAACTCCCCTTAGTTCATCATTATTCCCTTCCACCTCTGAAGTTCATTCCTCACCTCCATTCATACCTTCACTTCCCTACCAACCTATCATTACCGATCAAACACCTATTGTTCCTAGTTCTCCATCAACTACTATATCATCCCCTGGTACCCCAACCCCACTTCTTAGACCTGCCCAACTTAGAGCCATGTCAAATATATATGCCCCTCTTATGTTACTTGGCCCATTGGGTGCCATGCCACAAGACTACCATAACAAAATTGTCCAATTTGATGGCATAGGACCCTATACAGCACAACAACATGTAAACAAGATGACATATTATTTTGAATTGCATGAAATTGATATTGGGGATGTTCAAATGAGATTTTTTTCTCAAACTCTAGTTGGGGATGTTAGGAAATGGTTTAGAGCATTGCCTACTAATAGCATAGATAGTTTAGAAGTATTTTATCAGCAATTTTTAAATACATGGGAAAAGAAAAAGAATCCTCTGCAAATCCTTTCAAAAAACGAAAACATCAAAAGACCAAATGAAACAATCCAGGATTATTGTACCAAATTTAATAATAAATGCAATGCAATAACAATCAATCTAAGACCCCTACCTGACTTAGCATTGATAAAGTTTCGTGATGGGTTTGATATTGATATGGCATTCCAACTTAGAGAGAGAAATCCTCCAACTTTAGAAGACATGTATAGTGTAGCAGTTAGTGTAGAAGCCAACTTGCTAGCAAAAAGAGCTAGGGTTAGGAATGAAAGGAGAGGACCTTTGAAAGATGAAGCCTCACCCTCCAACTTTAAAATAGATGTCCTAACCAAAGGAATGGAAAAACTGATGGATAGGATAGAGAACATCAAGAGGAAGCCTCAATGGGATAATCAACAGGAACCTCCTGTCAAAAACCCAAACTTTAGAAAGAATCAGAATCAGAATACTGGGAAGAATGGACCTAATCAGAATCTTAGGCCTCCCTTCCAAGAAAACTATTCTAAAACATCCCATTCAAATGACCCTAAACAAGACACACACATAAACTTGTTGGGATTTGCTAATGAGGAAATTGTCTTCTTGACCCAAGATAAGCAGGAACTGCATATGCTGCATCAGTTGCAGACCCAGTCTGAAGAATCATTCAATTATAAGCAAGGGTATGATTCTGTTATTTTCGAAGTGCAAAAATAATACTACTTGAGGAGTAAAGAGAATAGTAATACTCCTGACCAAACCAAGAAAATAGTGCCCAATCAGCCTAAGAAAATGAAAGAAGCTCCAGTTACTAAAACTCTTCAAATCCTCCTTAGACCAAACTAGAACCCTCCTAGTCCCACCATTGTAGATATAACCCCCAATCAACCCCCTAATGATCAACCTTCCACTTCAATCCCCTCCAAGGAAACAGTGGAACAGTCTCCAAACATTATATTAGAAAATCCACACAAAAAGACTTCAAACACAAAACAAGAAGAGCAATCTGCTCAAACTCATGCCATGAAAATTCCAAGCCCTAAAATAGAGAAAGCCCCTTTGCCTTTCAATTTGGGAGCAGAGGTGGCTAAACTAAAAATCTCAGTTCCCTTAACAGAGCTAATTAAAGATGAAACCTATAAATCTCAAATAAGAAAAACCTTAAACCTTGTTGAGAATGAATACTCTGTCAACTTATATGATGATCAACCAAAACTTATTTTTGGTCTTGATGTTAATGGAAAGCCACTAGAAGGAGGAGTACCACCCTTTTATATTAGCCTTAACATTCATGATAAAATCTTACATAATGAAATGTTAGGTTCTGGGGCTTCACACGATTTAATTCCTAAATCTGTTATGGAAAAATTAAACTTGGAAATTACTAGGCCTTACAAGGACCTATTTTCAGTTGACTCAAGTCAAGTAAAGTGTCTAGGGTTAATCAAAGATCTATGTGTTTCCTTAGTACAATATCTTGCTAAGACCATTCTCATGGATATAGTTGTTGCTGATATCCCACCTAAATATGGCATGTTATTGTCTAGATCATGGGGGACTAAACTCCAAGGATCTTTGCAACTTCACATGTCATATGCCACAATTTCCGTCTTTGGACATCCTAAAAATTTGTACAGAGAGACCTTGATGAAGTATATAGCGAGTAGCTAGGATAGGCCTAAAAAATTTCCTATCTATTCCATGCATTCTGACATTGATTCTTTTATTTTGTACAGTGCTGAACAAACACAACAAACTACTTCAAACAACATTATTTCAGAACCAAAATAAATTTCAATTATAGTTGAGAACTGTCCGAATTCAAGAATTTTCAGATCAAAAAGATGATCAAAACACCTCAAACAATGAAAATTTTGTTCCCCCAAATAGTAAGAATTATGAACATGAAATATTATGTCACCTTGAATTTGATGGGTCAATGAATAAGTTAGGAGCAAGAGTAGGAGTGTGGATATACAATTTAGAGAATGATCACTCAAAGGGCCATGCTTACAGACTGAATTTCAAATGCACTAACAACATGGTTGATTACGAAGCACTTCTTTTATGTCTTAAATTAGTTAGGAGGCTAAGAGTTATAAGAGTTTCTATTATGGGAGATTCTGAGTTGGCTATAAAACAAATTAATGTGTATATATGACCAGAGATCCTAGATTAATTTTTTATAGAGGAACAGTTGAAGAAATATTGAATACTTTCCTAGAAACTAAGTCTTGCAGTCATCCCAAGGAAACATAATATGCATGCTCATAGTTTAGCAATGTTTTCCAACACTTATAAGTTACCATTTCAACCTAACCATCAGTACACTGCTAAGGTTAAGCATAGACCTATTATCCCAGATAACTTGAAAAACTGGCAAGTATTCACTAATGACCAGCAGATAAATAATTTTTTAACCTTAGAAGAAGAATTTGTATAGTAATATAGATATTGACATAACTTTAGATCCTAATTTTAAAAATGAAATAGGAATTAACGAAATAGAAGATGAAGAGATAGATAGATTTCATCCCACTAAATTTACAAAATTAGATGTAGAAAACCTAAAGCAAGTTGAAATTGATGAGTTATTTGACGAAGACTCTGAAATCATTAATCTCAAAGACAACTTTTTTCCCAAAGGATTAAATCCTTTGGAAGACTTGTTTGATTCAAATGATGTCCCTAGAAAACCAAAAATGGAACCCTTAAAATCTGATATTGAGGAGTGCAATATAGGTACTACGGAAAATCCAAAATTGATAAAACTTTCAAAGTCCTTACCTCCTGCTGAAAAAGTGAAATACCTTGAATTACTAAAGGAATTCCAAGATGTCTTTGCTTGGAGTTATGAAGACCTCAAGTCCTATGACACCAACATAATACAACACACCATCCCCATAAAAGAAAACCAGAAACCTTTTAGACAGAAGCTTAGGAGGATTAATCCCATCCTATTACCTTCTATTGAAAAGGAAATCTGAAGGATGTATGAGGCTAAGATAATAGCACCAATTAGATTCTTTGGTTGGGTTTCAAATTTGGTGCCCACAAGGAAAAAGACTAGTGAGATCAGACTTTGTGTTGATCTCAGGAATCTTAATAAAGTTTCACTTAAAGACAATTACCCTCTCCCTAAAATGGATCACATCTTACAAAGGGTAGTAGGGTCAACCAGAATCTCATTATTGGATGGGTTTTCTGGTTATAATCATATTTTAGTTCACCTAGATGACCAAGCTAAAACTGCATTTACTACTCCTTAGGGCACATTCATATATGTGAAGATGCCTTTTGGATTAAAGAATGTAGGGGCTACTTTCCAAAGATCCAAGGACATAGCTTTTGCTAAGGAAATTCATGAATTCCTAGTAATATACTTAGATGACATCACTGTGTTCTCAAAATCTGATTAAAACACTTAGATCATCTAAGGCAGGTTTTCATCAAATGCAGGAAGTATGGAATTTCTTTGAATCCCAAGAAATCTTTATTTGGACTAAAAGAAGGAAAGTTACTAGGCCATATAATCTCAAAATATAGTATCTGAATATATCCTGGAAGAATTGAAGCCATCTTACCAATACAACATCCTAGGAGCATCAAGGAATTATAAGCCTTTTTAGGAAAAAGAAACTTTCTTAGGAGATTTATTACTAACTTAGCAGAGTTAATTAGATCATTAAATAGTATGTTGAAAAAACATTCGACCATAAAATGGACCATTGAGGCTAAGAGATCCTTTGAAAATATTAAGCTAGACTTAACAAAAACACCAATTTTGATCAGTCCAAAGTTTGATAGGGACTTCATTATATTTTCCTTTGCCTAAGAACACACAATTGTTGCATTCATACTGTAGAAGAATGGTCAGGGTTATGAACAACCTATTGCCTTTTTTAGCAAAGTCGTGAGGGATTCCCCTTTAAAGTATAATATAATGGAAAAGCAAGCCTTTTCTTTGGTCAAAGCTATCAAAGATTTTAGGGTTTACATTCTATATTCTCATATAATATCCTATATCCCCAATGCAATAGTCAAGGACATCCTAACTCAGGAAGGTCCAGATGGAAAGAGAGGGAAATGGATAGCTACAATATTAGAATATGACCTAGAAATCAAACTAACAAAGTTAATCAAAGGCCAAGGTTTAGCCAAGCTCATGGCTGAATCAAACTGTCAGGCCTTAGACATAAATTTTATTGTAGAGATGGATAATGAAGAGGAGATGGCGACTCCACCAATCAGCGAGGCCTTTATTGAATCACCATGGTATGCTCACATCATATATGTTTTACAAAATCTACAAGCTCCTCTTGAATTATCCAGGACCAAAAGAAGATTTTTAAAAATGAAATCTTTCAAATTTTGCATAATTGACAACACTTAGTTTTGGAGGAATCGTGAAGGTATCCTTCTTAACTATTTATTGAAAGAAGAATCTACCAAAGTTTTACAAGAGTTTCATGCAGGTGACTATGGAGGACATATTTACTAGAAAACCACAACTGACAATATTCTTAGAGCCGGTTTCTATTGGCCCACTTTTTTTCTGATGTAATTAAATTTGTAGCCTCATGCCATAAATGTTAGATTTTTGAAGGAAAGAAAAAGGTTTTACCCCTTCCCCTAAAACCAATCTCTACTGAAGCACCTTTTCAACAATGCGGTCTTGACTTCATTGGTGAAATCCACCCACCTTCTTCTGCCCAACACAAATGGATGCTCACTACTACAAACTATTTCACTAAATGGATAGAAGACATACCATCAAGGCAAGCCACTGACATTGTCATAATAACCTTCATTGAGGCCAATATCCTATCCAACTTTGGATTCCCAACCAAAATCATCACTGACAATGTAGCGGCTGTCAAATCCAGAAGAATGGTTGATTTCTATAATAAGTATCATATAACTCTGGGTCACTCCACAACTTATTACCCTCAAGGAAATGGACTAGAAAAGTCCTCAAACAAAATTTTAGTGAATATCATCAAAAAATTGTTGGAGGATAAAAAGAAAACATGGAACAAAAAGCTAGTAAATGCCTTATGGGCAGATAGGCTAACCACAAAGAAATCCATTGGTACCAGTCCTTATCAATTAGTTATGGAATGGAGGCTATTTTCCCATCTTCCTTGGGAACACCAGTAATGAAGCTGCTCCAAGAGTTGCAGGTTGAACCAAATGACATCCAAAGAAGAATCAACCAAACAATTCACCTACAGCAAACTAGGGAAGAAGTGTATATCAGATCTCAAGTTGTGCAGGAAAGGATCAGGAAGGCTTTTGATAAAAGGACTAAGGCAGAAGATTTTTACCTAGGAGACAAAGTTTTAAAATGAGATTCAAGGAGGAAGGATAAAGGTAAACATGGGAAATTTTATTTCCTATGGAAAGGCCCATATATCATTTACTCTTTCAAGGGAAATAATGATTTCTTCCTCAGAGAAAAGGATGACGCAGAAGCAGAAGGAGGACCCCCTGATTTCACTAATCATCTGTACATATTCTATTTTTCAAAAGTCTAGAGTTGATTGGATGGTAATTTTTGAAGTTGAAGCCCAAAGAGAAGGCCCTAAGCTTCAAGAGTCCTACTATCATAAATAGTAATAATGCAGAAAAGTGAAAAGGGAAAAGTTGCAGGGTAACATCACAGCAATCAAAGGGCCATTGGTCTACAAAGTTCTTGACATTTCACCAGGAAATTCCATCCCCAAGTGGAGCCACTGTTAGGTTCCTATACCAATAGGAGTCATAATTTTTGAATGACTGAGATTAAAATTGTAATATGTACATACATTTACTTTCTGCAAATGTTTTCCATATTCAAAAAATGTGAAGAGGGTATGTCCTAAAAGAAAAATCAAAGGACAAAAATGACAAAAAGGTCAAAAAAGATGAAAAATATGAACCCCGAGAAAAGAACAAAGACCATGAAAGTGAGCAAGCCAAAATGCCACTACTATTTATTTTTATGCATAATAAAATATTGTGTGCAATTTGTAATATTTTCCACAATCCATGATAGTCAGAACTTTTAAACTTGGCTATTTCATGTTTTAAATTTCATGTCTATAGATAGAGAATAAAATTTGACCAAACTGTTTAATCTTGGCAGATAATTAGATAGGTAGAGTAAATAAAAAGAGCTCAACTATTTAATCTGAGCCCTTGGATGTAATAAGGCTAGAGTTAGTTGGTTTACTATTGTAAAAGAAAAAGAAAAATGTTTGATAAGGGTTTGCTAGCTTAAATGTACCCTATTAAAGAGAATAAAAAATGGTAGGATGAGTAGATGGGTAAGTAGTAGAAAGGTTGCAAAAGTATGGTGATTGATTAGACAAAAGCATGTTCGTTATCTTTTCCATCATGGAAGTTATATAGGAAAATGGACAATCAAGCATGAAATTGAATATCAAAGGCAATTAATTAACTTCCCCCATTCATTTCAATTTTTACTTAACTAATTCCCCTCAATAAATTTCAAAGTACTTAAAAACCTGAAGTCAAAAAGGCTCAGAGCATTTCTCTGACTTTTGGAGGGACCGGACCCTTGGCTCAATGACTTATAGGTAATAAGTACTAAAATCCCCTCATAAAAATTCATCCCCCCTTCAGTTCATTCATTTTCCCTAAATAATACTCTTTTCCTAAGGTCAAATTACTTTTACCTAGGAAAATTATTTGTTCCCCCTCATAACTCATTTTCATATCAAAAACCCACAAAAGCACTATATCCTAAGTTTTTATGTCATTATCAGAAAAGCATTAAAACATGAAATATCATATACTTAGGGTATTGTGCCCCTTCCCATTCATTTTTATTAATCACTAATCTATTTATTAAATCCCAAACAAAAACCCATTTCCCTATATATATTTAACTGTCGCGATATTAATAAACCCTACCCTAGTTTAATTATATAAACTATAATATTACCCAAAACCCCGAAAAATCCACTAACTGATCGACCTGCAATTAATTTAGTCTAAAAAAACCAATTAAATCTCGCCACTAATTACCCCGATACCTAAACCACACCTTAATCCCTCATTAAATCGAAAACCACCAAACTAAATCACCCGTTCGCCCCGGGCCCCCCCCCCCACTACCCTCCGTGTAACTCCATTGCCTGATCACTCCCCTCCCCATCTAACGGCCCTTGTTGATTTCGGAAGGGCCCAACATCTAAATGTTACCCACCCGAAAAGGGTTGTTTTCCGCTGGGCCCCCGAGACTACGTGTCACTCAATGAGTGGAATCGGACAGCCTCCCCCCAATACAACCAAGTGTCCAAAATCTTTGCGAAGGAAACCACTTACCGCCAGCCCACTACATGCCAAAATAGCTATTGTTCACCCCGATACATGACAAACAACCATTGTTCACCTGTACCCACCAATTTTGACTTTCCCGCATAAAACCAAAAAGCCCCAAATCATTCGTTTTTATTGTTTGTTCAACTATAAACCTCCATGCACGCACCTGCGAACATTAAAGTTGTCAACCCATGTACAATTGCACCCTGAAGACGTTGCAAAGTTCCCAGATTGCCTTCCAGCCTACTCAAAGCCTTTTCCACTGTTCATAGTTGCCATACACCCGGTTCAGACCCAGTTTTTTTCAATTCCAGGTATTTAACCCATAATTCACTGAAAAACCCTGTCAATTTCAGAACCAGTCACTGCGTTTTCTTGATTAAATCAATTAAAGAAACTCTGGTAACTCAAACCCACCCAGAATTGAACCACCATTTCCCTAACAGACTGAAAAATTACCTCCCCCATTCTCAAATCCACAAGAACTAAGGATGGCCGCCCTAATCCCCATGGATGTTAGACCTATTTCCACTCCTCATCTAGACCTAGACCACCTCCCCCTGACTGATAAATATTTCCAAATCAAGGGCACCTCTATCCATGAATCTCCTCTCAAATTATACTGCCGATACAAAGACCTATACCGGAACCATGCTAGTAAAATTGGTCTTTGGGAGTCCATTTTTCCCAAGTACCAATTCTCTGAAGTTCACATTTTCCCAGAAATTGTCCATTACTGCCATGCAAATTATATCCCCAGCCAAAGAGAAGTGATGTCCCCTAACCAAACCATATTTTTCACCATCATTGCTGAATCAATTAATGAAATCCTGCAAATTCAGTCGGCGCAAAACCTAACCCCTATTTCAATTGCAAACCTATTAGACTGATTCCCCAAGCTTACCACTGCAAAACTTGCTGAAATGTTCCAAACCTTCATCAGGGAGGAAAAGTATGTATTAAAAGATCCTCCTCCATATGTGTATACCATATTTTCCTAATTTGGCTAGGACATTGTAGCAATGATATCCAGTATCCTAGGTTATACCACGAGTGAGTGTATAGATGAAATCATCCTGGAATTCATGTCCATATTCACTCCAGGAAAGCCTCCTATTGTCATTTATGACTATGCCAAGTTTATTGCTGATAGGATGCATGACCAGTTTCTTAGAATGAGTAATGAGAGAGTCTTCAAGTATTCCTCTGTTTTCTATCACCTTTTTCTATACTACCAAGTAGATAAGTTCCCCTTTACTCTCTAGAAGCTTGATACAAAAGGTCACCTTAGGTCAGTAACTTTCTGGACTCCATTGATTCATAAATATGGTTCCCCATATTCATATACAGACTTCATAGACCTATTTGTACATCCCATTGTGACAATGCTGCTAGGAAGCCCTCCATAAATAATCAGTTCAGATATAAGAAGGGCCCAGCCACTCTCAAAACAACACAAAGTCGGGGATTGGTAATCGTACCAAAAACACACTGAAATTAGGATTTATGGTTGTGAGTTGTCCCCATACAGGCTACCCAAATACATCCAAATGAGGTTATTTGCTCTGGAGTACTACAGGCAGATAATCAATTCAGATGAGGTACACTTTGTCAAAGCCAAAAAGAAGGCCCAACTTAGGATCAAAGACCAATTAGTTCTCTTTATTTGTAATAGACGAGAAGCTGGGAAGGAGGCAGACCAAATCCTTCAAAGATTAAATCTAAAACAAAGCTTCATATAGAGATATGATCCCTTGGATTTCATCTGCAACAGAAGACAGAAAAACAAGATGGCTCCTTATATTCATCACTGAATCCTTGAAATAGAAAAGTATGCCAACCAATTGGAATGGGTGGAAAACACTTTAGAGGACAGGGATAGTACTGAATTTGTTGTAGAAAACACACTAATTGGTCTAGAGAAACAGCTTGATGAGGGCTCTTTCCTGTAGGTGTTAGGAGAATCACAGGCACAAGAAGAATCCTTGGTACAAGAAGAGTCAAAATCACTTGACCTATCAGAGCAGCCAAATCAATCAAGTAGACCAGAGCCCACCATGAGTAACCCCCCAGTCTTACAGACTCCTCTAAATGAGGAGAAAAGCCTCAAGAGAAACAGGGAAGGGACCACTACTTCAGGAAAAGCTACATCACAAGCCTATGCAACGACAAGCCAGGCTAAAAGAGAGAGTAAATCCTGTCTCTGAACAAGAATATACACAAGAAACAGCTGATGTTACAAGCACAGAAAGAGAAGGGAGCAGGCATGCCACTCTCTCTTGAGGCATCCTAGAACCTTCCACATCACATACCCAGATATTGGAAAGACAGAAAAGTGTGGAGGTATCCTCTTTCAAAATGCCAGCAGACAAAGACCAGGATGTCAAAGAAAGATGAAAAGAAGTAAAATCCAAAAATGAGAGGTTGAAAGCCCAAACTTATGCACAATATTTGAAAATGAACCCTACCAATCAAACAAGGCTTATGTCAGCCTTTGATGTTAAAGAGGGGAAAATTCAGATGACATTCATGAATCCCACTACTCAGCAGCCGAGAACAGCAGCAGACTTCAAAAAGATAGACTTCGAAGTACTGGAAAAGGACATTCATCCTATTGATCAGATTGAGTTGCAAAAGTAGACAGGGGAGATGATTTACTCCTCCTTGACAAGGAAAGCCATCGCTTCCCACCAATTGCAAAACTCCCTGAATAATATATCAGCACAGTTCCAGTTGGAGAAGGCCTCTTCACAGGCCAAAGATACTAGAATCAAGACCTTAGATGACTTAGTCATTGAGTTCGGACATGATCCCAAAGATGTAAAGGCCACATAAAAAGTAATAAAGAAGAAGAATGATGATATAGCTGATCTGAAGAAGCAACTCAAGATTCCCCAGTTGCATCACCCACAAACAGTAGAAGTCCTGGAAGCACAAAAGGAACAGGAAGAGCTCATGGACTTGGTCTTAAAGATAAATGACCAACTAAAAGAGACAGAGAAGGAGTTAGACATCTTGATTCAGTCCAAAAAAAGTGACCTAGCCACCACTTCTAGGACTGTCGTTCCCACTATTTCTACTACAATTCCTTCTACATTGGTAGCATCATTGGCACCTGCAGCTCCACCTGCCACAACACTGCCAATCACAACTGAATCTATAGCAACAGGCACAACAACAAAGAAAATAGCAAAGCTAGTAAAGGCCATGGAGGAGATGTCAATCCAGGCAATAGAGCTCAAAAGGCTAAAGGAGAAAGTGGCAAGCTTAGAAACTGATTGTAAGCTTGCCCAAATTCAACAAAGAGAAGAAACACAGAAAGCCCTAAGGATGGGTGAGAAAATTAAAGTCCAAGAGAAATATTTGACATTGCAGAAGCCACTAGGACAGACTAAATAAATGCTCTGGGCCAATATCATTGACTATGTCAATGATATTTGGTCATCAATTCAAGTTATATTTGAGCAAACAGAACTAGTGAAGATAGCTACTGGAGCTATCCAAAAATTAAAGGAAGAGTTGGATGATATGCCTGAGGATGCCAATCAACTCATACACTTCCTGGACAGTAAGAACGGACATGAGCTCTAGGATCTTAGTATAGAGGATAGGGCTGAAGCCATCCTAGAGGTTAAAAAGGTTCTTTCCAAAATAAATCTCATGCTAAACTTAGAGGGGAAATGCCATAACATGCAGGTGGCCATTGACAAGTTCATGGCTAAATTTTGAAATCCTGAGGGACAAAGGCCTTCCTAGTCCTATGGTCGTCCATGATAAACTCATGACCCAACTCGACTATAGTGACAGAGTCGGGAAGTTGGCCAAGGAACAAGCCAGCTCTTCAGGTATAAAAGCCTTTCCAACTGGAAAAGTATTTTATGATACTTTGGAGAACCTATTTTTCCTAGAAAAGGAGGCGAAACAATTGTTTGTCACCAAGCCCAATTATGCAAAATACACAGGCAGACAAAATTTACAGAAGAATGTTGAAAGCAAAGTTACCTGAAGATGAATGGTGGGAAAAAATGATAGATTTACTATGAAAAGTTTTACATCACAAAGTTACCACAGTAAATTTGAAGGCAACCAGATGAAATAGGTAAAAGACAGATCAGCAGGGTCAAAGAGTAACAGAGTCAAAGAGTATCAGTGAAAGATCAAAGTGAAGAATATTCCAGCATACAAATATCAGCCATCTTAAAGGGCTACAACTCAACTGCCATAGCCAACACCACCACAATAAAAGGGACAACATGATGTAGTTTTCCATCTGTCTCTATCTTCTTGCTTGAAGATATTTTGATTCCCTAGATTAAATCTTAGATTGTTATGAGATATTTTGTAAATATTTTTTGAATAAATACTTCACATTTCGAATTATTTAGGGTGGATTCAAAGACATTTCTATAGACATTTTTCTTTCAAACCAAAGTGTTATTGTATTAATGACTGGATTGTCTTGTTGGATCAAGGAATAAAGTACAGACATTTCACAAGATTCTTGTGTAAAGCGAAAAACAAATAAGTATTCTCTCATGTTTATTGTTGTCCTTTCTTATGTCTTTCATAATCATGTTTGTTTTTCTAAAAAACTGAATGTATAACTACGAATGATATTTCAGAAATTGCTTTAATGTGCTCTATCTTGATTGTTTACATTCTGAATGTTTTCTACTAAACTATCTTAGCTAGGGAATTCTTAATTGCTCCTTAGCTTTCGTAGTTTCCCCCTCAGTCCATAGTAAAGGATTCTTAGTTTCCCTTTTCTCATGATCACCCTCTACTCTTCATTCTGATCCTGGTCCAAGGATTCTTAAGTGCCCTTTCACTCTGGTTAGAATCACTTCACCATTAGACCTAAAGATTTGCCTTTTTCTTTGCTAGCCTACCCTGTGAACGCTCCCTTTAATGATCTGGTCTAGTTATGTTATCCATTAGTTGACTCCATAGCCCAATGGCCTGAAGACCTAGCTCTATCCATCTGCTCCTAGAATTCAACCACTCAATCTTAAATCAAAACCCCATGAACACTAAGAACTAGCCTAAAATCTCATAAAAACAAAGTTAAATCATAAATAGAGAGCCCTCTCTGGACCTAGGTTGGCTAGAACCTGAGTCTAAAAGATTGGTTTGTGGTTAACTTAGATTATTCCTTATTTTGATAACTTCTAGGGAAAACTTCTGAGTGATAACACTACCGGTGCCAGAACTTCGTCCACACAAAACTTTCTCATGATCTTGCCCATAAGAATTTGGGCAGTGAACTGTACTACCTGATCTTGGATAGAAAGGATAGAGTATCCGCGTGACTTTTTAACAAGACAATACTCCTTCATTTTATCAGCTAATTCTTTCTCCCCAATTCTCCCTCCAAACTCTTTGGTAGGGTCTACTCCTTTGTGAGGCAATTTTGTGATCCTATGGATCAACATATATGTTATTGGAAAGGGCTGGCCAAGCCACATACATCCATTGTGCACCAGTGCCAGGAGCTGGCACACACACACCGTGTTGACAATTGAGTGATGATAGTGTAGCACTAAGATCATATTCAACAGCCCCACCTGCTCAACACCGCGGACCCACTTCATGGGCTCCAACCTTGTAACCCTCATTTCTTCATAATATATCTTTGTCATATATTTGTGAGTTGCTAAATGCAGGAACTTCTCATGGTTCGCGAGGTCCCAGCCCTCCATTTTTAATACCGGAATCTGCGCTAGCCTAGGACCTTCAAATTCGGCCTTCTCAGGCAGCAAGGGTGTCGATATTGTGAATTTCCCAAAATTGGGATCCTTAGTTACTTTGGTTTTTTCCCTTCCGCGAAGGGACATACTCAGGAAGCCTTGAGATAGGATCAATTTCTCTAGCATCGACTTCCTCAACACCTTGGTACTCCTCCTCTTCTAAATCCACCACTTTTTCCAGTTGTTTGTCTTTTTTCTCTTTCTACCGTAGCTCCGATTTTTCCTTGGTGACATTCTCACAGGCTATATCTAAGACTTTTGTGATCCATCAATTTAGAGAAGAGTCTTCCGAATTAATCACATCATAAGGAATGGGTTGACGTTTCGAACCAACTAATGTGGTTCATCCTTAGGACAAGGTGAGAAATCAATCAATCTGAGAGAATAAATAACATGGATGCATCATTGTCCAGTGTTAGCCATTCAGAATTAGTAGTTGGTGAAATAAAATTATTTAGTTAAAAATTTAGATATTATGTAATAAATATTTATTAATTATTGAAATAGTCAAAATTTATTAATTAAATAATAATATAATCTAATAAAATAATATTAAAAGCAAGGGTTGACCTAGTCAATGGGACTTAGGAAGAAAACTAGCCTTTGTCCCGGCCTCTGCTTGCTTTGAGACATCCCTGTCAACGCTCGTTCTGCTATCCTCCTCCCCGCAAAATGTCATCCCTCCCCCTCTCCGCTCAGATTCCTGTCAATCCATGGTTCCTTCCTCCTTGGAATTCGCCTGCCCCCCTCCTTCCCACTCATCCCCCATTCTGGTTTTCCATAAGTCGTACAACTCCACCTCCACTAAATCAAATATTTCTGTTAACAAATCATGTCACACCAACTCGGCTTCTACCTTAGTCGTGACGTCGCCCTCCCTGCCCTTTTGTTTCAGCGGATTTAATGACTGTATTAAAAATAACTCGAATAAATATAATACACATTTGAATAACTCTATCTATCACAAAAACAAGATTATTAAAGACTTCAGTTATAATAACAATTCATTTTTTAGATTTAATAATAAGAATTATTATAATAATAATAATAGCTATAATTAATAATATAATAACTATTACTATAATAACAATAATAAACAATAATAACATAATAATAATAATTATTAATAATTATTATTATTAATATTAATTATTATTATTATTATTATTATTATTATTATTATTATTATTACTACTATTATAAAGGTTTTAAGAATGTCATTAATCTTTTGAGCAAGGATTTTGATCCCTCTGTCTTCAGTCTCCTCAACAAAGGTCTCAATTTCACCCTTGCCCCGAATAAGATTCCTACCGATGACATCATATGTAGCATTGAATTCGAGATCAAAGACCTTCCTGACAATATCAAAGAGACTATCAGACAAGATTGTGTTGTTGTTCTTAGGAAGGCTAAACCTCCTAAGAACAACCTTAGCAAGGCTGAGTTTCTTACTCTTAAATCCCTAAGGGATGACCCTAACATTGTCGTCCTTAGGGCATATAAAGGTGGAGTTGTTGTCATCCTTGAAAAATATGATTACGTCCACAAAATGGTGGATCATATTTCTAATAGTGGGTGTTACATCAAGCTCCCCTTAAGTCCATTTCTAAAGAGGTTGCTTCTGCGATCAAAGAAAATCCATCTCTCAATCCCCTGTCCCGAAAACTCATTGAGAGCAACCCCCTTACCCCCAGAATCTATGGCCTTCCAAAGATTCATAAATTTGGTGCTCCCTTGAGACCTATCGTTAATACCATAAGTAGACCAACCTACCCTCTTGCCAAGTTCCTTGCGATGAAGCTCAAACCTCTTGTTGGTTGCACTAATTCATTTGTGAAAGACTATGCCTCCTTTATTCAAGAGTGGAAATATATCAAGCTAGATCCTAGAGATTTATTAGTGAGATTTGATGTCGTCTCTTTATTCACCAAAATCCCCATCCAAGAACCCATTGATATCATTAATTGGATCACTGATAAAGACACTACCAAGTTAGTTGGGCTTCTCCTCACCTCTACTTTCTTTAGTTTCCAGGGTGAATTCTATGAACAAACATGTGGCAATGCGATGGGCTCCCCTCTCTCCCACATTGTCGCAAACTTGTTTATGGAAGATTTTGAGACCAAGGCCCTTGCCACTACCAAATTTTGTCCTAAAAAATGGAATAGATTCGTCGATGACACTTGTCTCATCTAGCCGCATGAACGAGAGAAACTTGATTTGTTTCAGATTCCATTAAATTCACCATGGAAGTTGAGGAGAATGGTCACCTTCCCTTTATTGACATCCTCCTTTCTAGGAGGGAGGATGGTTCTTTCTGACACCAAGTTTTTCGAAAGAAGACTCACACGAAAAAGTACCTACATGCCAATTCTCATCATTTCCCTGCTCAGAAATTCAAGGTTCTCAGGACTCTCGCTACCCTTGCTCTAAGAATATTTGATGACGACCATCTTGATCAAGAGAAATCTCATCTTCTTGAGATTTTTGAAAATAATGGGTATAGCAGATCCCATAGCCTCAAGGCCTTTCTCAGACCTAGCAAAGAAACTAGGGTTAAACCTGCCCTTTCTGATCCTATCTCTAAGGTTTATCTCCCATATATCCAAGGAACAACTGATAGGATTGCCCATTTTCTTAAGAAGACTAATGTCTCTTCTTCCTTCAAACCTCTCAATACCATTAAAAATTATCTTAGATCAGTTAAGGACCCTACTGACCCAAAGGACTCAAAAGGGGTTTACCTTGTCCCCTGCTCCTATGGAATACCCTACATTAGAGAAACTGGAAGATATATTAAGCAAAGGATCAGTGATCATGCGGCTAACATCAGACACAATCGCTCCCGCACATCATCCATTCGAGAACATGTTGAGAAATATAAGCACCATGTCTGCATTGAATAATCTAAGGTCGTTGCTAAAATTGGTCATTTCCACCACGGGAATCTCAGGGAAGCAATTGAGATTGAGAGGCATGCCAAAAACCTTAATAGGGATGTGTTTACATGGCGCATTTTTGCTATACCAACAAGGGGGACTAACCCGATCGCAGGCCCCAATTAGACCTGCTTTCATTTGGAGTGGCTAGTTCCAACAGGTTTTAAAGGATCCCATAAACTGTTAAAGGTGTTGAAAGATTGCTTCTTGGAGGAAGATTTCAATTAAATCAACAAAAGGAAACAGCTAACCTATATGTATCAAATCCTATCTAAAATACTTAAGCTAATCCTAACTATCCTAATCTATCATGCAGGAGCATAACAAAAAGAGGTTAAACATCATATATAAATTCCAAGTCCAAACGAATCAATTAATGGTTCACGTAAGAACAAGGTTGCATCAAATATTAATTGCAATTTAATCACTCATACAGGAATATACATTCCTTTTTATACAAATAAAGCTTGCAACTGATGTCTAACACAGTTTCAAATCAGGGACTACCTATGAATTAACTATGATGAAGAATTACATTCAGACAACCAAGGCTAATCATAAGTTGTATTGTTATCAATATGCACAAAAACAAAACACATTTGTATTTATGCCAGCAACAACACCCTGTTTCAAAACACATAAAAGAAAAGGACCTTAAATCTGAAACAAAAGGCTCCTCATTGAACCAAACAATCTTCTTGATTCATAATAAATCAAATTTGTTCTCTCCAAACAAAAAGCCCTCCTCTCATCTCTGGGTGTAATACTTATGCAGCCGGGAATGATTTTCAGTATTCCCTTGACCTTTCATCTCCCCCTCTTCTTTTCAATACACAAATCAGAATATACAGATGTAGAACAGTTAGTGTAATAGCTGACACATAGCAGGCATATCTGCTGGAGCGCTTCGTTTCCTGGGGGAATGAACAGATGTTGATTAAAAGAGGATTGGCTCTTTAAACAGAACACACCCACATATATGAATTCTCCAGATCAACTTATGCATATTTTACTCCTCAGCTGTAGAGATAATTCATATTAGCTATAATTATGAAAATTATGCCAAACATGCTTCTAAACAAACCTTACATTCAGCCACCATTTCTATTAATCTCACAATGCAGAGCAATCATTATTATTAAGCCATTGAACCTATTATAACCTTTATTCCTGTTGCGCATAATATTCATTATTATTCAAGAATCCATTGGCAACGCTTTGATAGGCAAACCCTTCACTTTACCTGATTTTCTTTCAAAAATCGGGACCACAACATTTTATCAGATACATAGGAAAACACGGGAAAACCCGTGGCCAGGCCATAACTCCGAACTTCAAATCTTATATACCCAAGCCTATAATTATCGGTGGGTCTACCGTATTGCAAATCACTTTATGTATAAACAATGAACTTTGTCGATTGCGATAAGTGATTGGGGAGGCAGACCCGAAATACATATGAGTCGCATTTAATAATCCCTTCAGATCCGCAACATAAGCTTTCCCTTTGAAACCCCCGGCCATAACGTATTATCGCAATACAAGGGAATACATGAGAAAACCCGTGGCTCGCCATAGGGACAGACTTGAAAAATTATGCACCTGAATTGATAGTTATCGGCGGACCCGGTATATCATGGTATGCCTTATATACAAGCCCCGGACCATGCCGATTGTGATATGCGATTGGGGAAGTAGACCCGATAATATATATATATATATAATATATATATATTATATATATATATAATATATTATATATTATATATATATATATAATAGATAGATATATTATATATATTAATATTATAATCCTATATGGGGTCCACTATATCGCATAGGCCTTATGTATAGGCTTTGACTCCTGCCAATTGTGATATGCAAAGGGCTCCAGACCCAAAATATATGTATTCTAGTTAATAGTGCCATCGGGTCTGGTAAATAGTGGTGCGCCATATATATAGCCTTGGAGCTAGCAGATTGCGATATGTGATGGGGCTCTAGACCCGATATTTATATATTAAGTTTAATAAAGCTATTGGGTCTAGAGTATATTGGTACGCATTATGCCTTAGTGTTGATTGTGATAGGCGGAAAAGGGTGATTTATGCATGTTTGTGAAGAATTTCCATTCTAAAGAGTTATAATGAAAATAAAAGGGTGTGATGGAAGGTTTCGAGGGGTAACGAGAGGGGTTCTTATGTGTACGGGCATAGGGCATCGTGAACGTTTATGAGGGTTTCAAAGAGTCCTGATGAAGGATATGAATGAAGGGCTAGACTATGTTGTGGATGAATTATGCAGCAGAGATTTGTTAACGGGGGTGTCTTGACCATTAAGAATTTGCAGATTTGACTCGGCAATGAGTTAAAGTCTCCGGGATAAAATAGATCATTCGCATAGGTGAAAGATCAAATTTAGGGGACCCATTCAAAATTTCTACCAAGGCAGGTTTTAATAAGGTGGTGGTTGTGACCACAACAAATGGTGAACCACTGGGTGAACTAGTTATCTTTGTTTCCAAATAAACCTAGGATCGATAGAACATTAGGGTGTTAAGATAAACTTGAAATGCAAACTGCATAGATGGACAGGCATGGGTTCCACTTCAGAATTAATTGCTACAGGGATGATAAAGACAAATAGCTTCTACTTACTGATAAGGTTTTGATAGGCATTCTCCAATGGTAGTATTATGGGATTTATTGACCTTTCTTTACCTGTTTCCTACTTTCAAAATTCTTTCAGGACCATCACTAGTCTGTCAATACCTATTTAGGTGTGTACCTCAGCTCTTTATTTCTCATCAAACTTGATGTAGATATGTTTATCTACCCTTTATATGAGAATTTTAGTGCTATATTTTCATATGATTGAATGGGGCGCAGTGATCGATCATGCCATATTTTTAAACCGCTTAAGAAAGTTTGGGCTTGTTGTGTCAACCAATACTCTGAGCCCAACAACAGTCCCTACTCTAACCTACTTCCCAAACAACCTGTCCTTCAAAATTAGCATAAGGACTTAACATTTCATTTTCTTTTAAATAAGTCCTTCCAGTTTCAGGCACAAGGACTAGAGCATAATTGGATTTTCCACAAGGTATATGACAGTGAGCTTAGCCCATGAAAGGAGGTATACTTGTAGATGACAGGTATTGGAGAATTTAGTGTGGTGGATGGGACCAATGGAGAATAACTGCAAACCTTGCAGGCAAGTATAGGCTAGTTCTAAGTGGGATTTATTTAAATGCAGTGTTCCTCCATGCCAGTCCAGCTATAGTTACACATTTTTTTTTATAAAGATGCCCCTACATGCTCCAGGTATCCAAGTTATCAATAGATCTTGCCTAGTTCCCAACAGATGCTAATGAGTAGCTTCGGTTTGAATTCCACCCTTGATTTTCCAGTCCTCATGGGCTCATTGAAAATTTGTTTGATTTGCAAGGTAATGATGGATTTAGGATTAGAAGACTCATCAATAGGTTAATGAAGGAGGCAAAAGCTGAAGGTGGCGAATGGGGGAAATCTGAAAAAAGGTAAAAACGATACTGGATGACTGAAATCAGTTGGTTGAAAAGGATTGCAATTCAGAACAGAAGGCAAATAAACTTTGCAGAAAAAAAGAAAGGAAAAGATGGAAATTGAACTAAACTAACAGCAAAAATAAAATGAATTCTAACCTACTCAGGAGGTAACCACCATGTGGTGGCTACTAGAAGTATCTCTTGAGATGTTGGCCATTAACATGGAGTTTTTCAGTTTCTCTCTGTAAATTTTTCAATCTGTAAGTTCCCTGACCAATGTTTTCCACAACTTGGAATGGTCCCAGCCATAAGTGTTGGAATTTCATGTGTTTACCTTTTGGCTCATTCAACTTGTCCCATTTCAGGACTAGCTCTCCTACTTGGTAATCTTTATCTCCTGCTAGATGGTGATCAAACCATCTCTTCACAATCATTTAGTGAAATCTGAATTTATTCATGGCTTTATCTCTCAATTCCTCCAACCTCACCAGTTGGTTATCCTTTCTTGAAGTAAGGCTGAAGGGGTTCCTCTTGAAGCTTGGGAGAGCTGTAAAGAGAGAAGGGTAATGTTTGGAGGCAAGATGGCTTCTTGTCCATAGACGAGGAAGTATGGGGAGTTTCCTAAGGCCACTTTTGGGGTGACCCTATCGGCCCAAAGGGCATTTGTTAGAGCATTGTGCCAGTTCCTCTGGTTGTTAGCAATAGATTTACGGATTATGCATATGAGGTTCTTATTTGAGGACTCTGCAACTCCATTTCCCTGGGGGTAATAGTTTGATGCATGCCTTATGTGAATTGATTTATTAATAGAAAATTCAGTCAATTTCAGTGATGAAAAGTAAGAAGCATTATCAAATATGAGAGCATCAGGAATGTCATACCTGTTGATAATGAATTTCTCAATAAATGATATTACCTTGTCTTCATTTACCTTCCAAAGCGGGATGGCTTCGATCCATCTGGTGAATTAGTCGATTGGTGTGAGTATATACTTATGCTGTTGTGAAGAGTTTGGAGTGATCTCGCCTATGAAATCCAAGCTACATTTCTGGAATCGGCGATAAATCATAACGGGCCTGAGGGGACCAGCTGGCTTTCTTTCTCGTCCTACAGTGATTTGACACACCTTGCATTTGCGAGTGTAGGCATGTGAATCTCTGAACACTGTGGGCCAATAATATAAATCTCTTAATATTTTGTGAGCAGTGGTATCTCCACCATAGTGACTAGCTGCTGGGCCATCGTGCATTTCTTTCAAGACATGATCAGCATCACCCTTTTCCAAACACCTCAGCCAGATTCCATCATGATTTTTTCTGTATAATGTGTCAATGGCCAAGTGATACTGATTAGATTTCAATCTCAACACTCTCCTTTGTGATGCATCCATGTGCTCAGGGAATGCTCCCTGTGTGAGATAGAAGCGTATGTCGTAATACCACGACTCAGGATCTAAAATGGCTTCCGATGTTTCGTGCTCACACATCAGCATCTCATTAATCCATAGGGGATCCTCCCTGAGTTCTACTTGTTCATTTTTCATGCTCCATGGTTCTGGTTCTTCGAATTCCCCTTCTTTATTCGCCAAGCCTTCTGCTGCTAACCTGCACAATCCCTGCCCTCGAACTATCTTTGTTGGCTTAATCTCGAGGTCAAATTCTTAAAGTGCGGTGATCCAATTCCCTCTCCATTCACCCATTTCTTTCTGCATGAAGAGGGCTCTTATCGTGGGATGGGGAACGATTACTTTAGTCCTGGCCTTTAATAAATAAGGGAGGAACTTTTTTACGGCTTTAAAAGCTGAAAAGCCTTGTTTCTCCATGTCTGGGTAGTTCAGTTCTGCTCCCTGAAGATTAAAGCTCATATAAGAAATAGGGACGTCGTTGCCATCATCATTTTTTTGAGTGAGGATCGCGGCATATGAAATATTAGAAGCAAAAGTGTACAAGAAGAATTATTTTCCAAAATTGGGGTTGACCAATGCAAGAGCTTCTGCGATGGCTTCCTTGATTCGCTGAAACGATTTCTTAGCTTCATCGCTCCACTTATACACAATGTCCTTTTTCATCATTAGCTGCATAGGACGCACTATTTATGCGAAACCTGAAACAAATTTCCTAACGAAATTAATCTTCCCGAAGAAATATTGCATTGCCCTTTTATTTGCAAGGGGTTGTATTCTCATGATAGTCTCTATTCTTTCAAGGTCAATAACAATCCATTCTTTAGAAAGGATATGGCCTAGTAGTTTCCCTTCTGCGACTATGAAGATGCTCTTTTTTGGATTCAACGATATTCCATATCTTCGGCATCTTTCGAAAATTTGTTTTAGGTGATAAATATGATCCCTTTTATGATATGAATACACAGTGATGTCATCCATGTAAACCACTACTGATCTGTTAATCAACACTTAGAAAGCTATGTCCATAGCTCTCTGAAATGTGGCATCCTCATTGATAAGTCCAAAAGGCATTTTACAATATGCGTAGGTGCCCCATTTAGTGTTGAAGGTTGTCTTAAGTTGATCCCCATTAGATACCAACACTTGATTATATCCTGAAAACCCATCTAATAGGGAAAACATCTTAGACCCAAAAACGCAATGAAGAATGTGATCCATAGAAGGGACAAGGTAATTATCCTTTTGTGATGCTTTGTTTAGGTTTCTAAAATCGATACACAGCCTGATGTCTCCATTTCTCTTTCTTACTGGCACGAGATTAGCTACCCAGCGGGTGTGTCTGATCGAAAAATTTATTTTAGCACCCAAAATGATTTTAACACCCAACATTTTGTTTAATTATTTCTTCACCAATGGTTCTAGGCTTGGATGCATCTTACGAAGCTTTTGTTGGTAGGGCTTAGCCTCCTTTTCCAAAGGAATTACATGTTGCATAACAGTGGTATCAAAGGTTTTTAAGTCGCCATATGTCCATGCAAAGACATCCTTGTATTCTTTAAATAGCTTGACAAATGTAGCCTTCTCTTGTGGAGAGCACCCCAAGCCCAAAGTGAAATTTTTTGGGTCTTCTTTGGTTCCAAGGTTGACCGATTCATACTTCATGGATGAGCTATGCATTTTGCAGTTAGTTGTCTTCCTGAATTTATCATGCAGGTCATACAAGTGCTCCATCTTGACAACTGACTTGGGAATTATATTGGACTGATCCTTTTCCTCATCTTCCCTTTCGTTCATAAGCATGCCATGCTCCTTTTCATCAATGATTACATTCTTGAATGTCCCTTCACAGTGCAAGAACTCAAGGATTTGCTCGTTCTCTTCAAACACCTGCCAATTTGAGATCTTATCAGGCACGGATGGTATAAAAATCAATTCAACATAACATTTATTCTTCTTTAATCTAAAATCAGGCAAAATTTTAGCACCCATACTAGCCATCAAATCAGCATCTTGGTTTTTCCCTCAAGGTATGTATGTGATATTAAAAGAATCAAAACTGTCAATTAAGCTCCATACCTCATGCTGGTACCTTACCAGGTGTGGCGAATTGCAGCGTATCCTCTTCCTTACCTGATCCAAAATAATCTGTGAGTCACCAAAAACTTTAAGATTTTTTACCTTCATATCAATGGCTTTCTTCAGGCCCTATAGCAAGCCTTCTTATTCTGTAATGTTTTTATTGCATGCGAACTCCAACTGGTTGGCCATCAGATGTTGATTCCCTTGCGGGTCAATGAGAATGCTCCCAGCACCTACACCTTCAAGGTAGTTAGATCCATCAAAATAGAGTGTCCAAAATATAGAATCTAATGTTACATCAATTGAACTACTATCTATGAAATTAGTCCTATCATCTACTATAATACAGGATAATTCACCAGTTTCATTACGGGGGAAAGATTCCAAATCTGTTTGTCAAAGTTTCTTCAACTGTCTCTGCATGGAATTCTCCAAAATAGGTTTCCGTGGCATAAACATTGAAACTATAATTCCCAAGGATGGAATTGGTAAACATTACGGGTTCATTGGGGTTGTTTAATTCTGTTACCACATACTTCATGTATCTTTCTTGGTCAACTCTCATCATATCACCCTTCCCCTTCTAGGGCAGCAAGAGATGGGACCAACCAGTTGAGAAATATTCATTCAGTTTCACTGACCAGTCCCTACTAAGCAGCATTCCATAAGCCTCAGGTATATCAACTACCACTATATCAATGACTTGTGTATATTGTGGTTTAGCAGCCATCCAAATCAACACATCTTTCAATTCTCCAATTACTTTCACATTTTTCCTATCCAATTACATAATTCGAGTCCCAGTTTTCTCAGGTATCGCATGCAATCTTTTAGCAACAGCATAAGTCATCACAGTGGACGAGGCACTGGAATCTACCAAGCAATTGTGTATGTTCATGTTGAGGATTTCAAATGTGATAAGGAAAGGTGGAGTCATGGATTTTGATTTTCTCCCTATCATGGCTGCACTGACATCTTGGGGGCTTCGATTCATTTTGGAAAGAGTGGCTTCCATAGTTGATGGCATTTGGGCTGTAATGGAGGTGTTGACAAGTCTGGAAACTTACTTCTTGGTTTGGTTGCTTGGGATGGTGGGAATTTGTAGTTCCGCTCATTCATAGCTTTCAGGAGAAGATCTCTTTGCTGCGTTAATTTCAGCAAATCAAAGTATGTGATATTAGCCCTAGATTTCTTAAGATCATCCACAATATTGTAATCGATGTTATAAATTGGATAGGGCAAAATAAACATACCAGTTTTGTTGTTATTAGGTGGGAGTTTACCATTTTGAGTCACCTTCTTTGCGGTGGGAGATGTATTATCTTTCTCTAGATGGTTTGCAACTGGGATATTCTTGGACTAACCACTAGGTCTACCCTTCTCAACAGTAACTTTGGGAGTGGGTGCCTTCAAAGGGTGAACATCTTTCTTTTTCTGGTCTACAAAGCTTCATCACACCTGCAAGTGGCCCCTTACTTCATGAGTGGATTTCATTAGTGTGGATTTCTACCATACCATCTCCTTTGTCGTCATCATTATCATTTGTATAGAAATCCCACAATACATTGATTTGAGATTCTTCGTCCAAGGGCTCTTCTACTTGATATTCTTCCTCATTTTCTTGTTTTGGATCTAGCTCCACTATATGTTCTTCTTTGTTAAGGAGTGATACGATAAGAGCCAGCTCTTCCATATTTAAATTCCCTTCATTGGGTGGAGTAGGTAACGCAAGTTGACCTTGACCACCTTCTGTCTTCTTATGATAGAAAATATTGAAGGGTTTTCTATTGTAATACTCTCCTCCATTCCCACTAGTATTCTCTCCAAAATTCCTTTTCATATCGATGACTGTGTTTGTCAGTTTCTTAACGATTCAATTCAAACCTTCCACATCTATAGTATCCCTTTCTCTTCCCTCAGCCGCTCTGTTATCACTCCCACTATTCTTCTTCGATGACTGAGAGGCTTTCTTCCCTTCGGTTGTATGATGACATGTTGTGAGACTGATCATTTTATTCTTGACTTTTATTGCTTCATCGATAGCACCTTGTAAGGTTTGTGCCTTACTTCTCTTGACCCACATCGCAGTAGGGACAGGGAGAGAAATGATGTAGAATTCCATGAGCACCTCATTAGTGGGTCTAGCATTAGCCGAGATTCTATTGAACAAAGTGTTGAACCGGATATTGAAATCCTTGACCTTTTCTTTGGCTTCCATTTTTAAACGGGATAGTTCTAAAACTAAGGCCACGGGTGTTTTTTCATCACCAAACTTGTCTAAAAAGGCCTTCTGAAAGGCACTCCATGAGGTGATCGATCCTATTCTCAAGCTAAAGTACCATGTGGAGGCCACATCAATCAGACTGAAAGGGAATAAGAGGCATACCACATCCTCATCAGCTACCCCTAACATGCACACGGCTAGGAATAAAGAGTGAATATGGTTATCAGCAGTGTCTCCCCTCTCAGGGTTGAATTTAGGCAGTACTCTTTCGGCATTCTTGGGTAAGGCATGCTACTTCCCAGGTACCACTATGGCATCTTGTGTAAGCCAGGGAGGGATTGCTCTTGGAGGAGGTGGGGGTTGATTCCCACCTGGAGGAGGTGGTGGAGGCTGATTCCCACCTGGAGGGGGAAGTAGAGGTTGATTCCCACTTGGAGGAGGAACGTTAGCCATGTTATGGATATGGAGGTTCTAGTTGAGGGTTTCTTAGAGGTGTTCTTTGCTAGGATTTCCCAAATCAAACCAAGGATTACCTTCAAAAGGGGAATCCTCAGGAATTTCTTTGCAAGGAGTGTCGATACTTTGCAAAGAGTCTAGCACAATATCTTCAAGAGAAGGGTTTGCAGATGTCTCTTCGCTTATGGGAAGGATCCTTGGCTTTCTTTTAGCTGTCAGAGGTAAAGAATGGAAGATGGGAAGCTGAAATATGGAGAGAGTGTAGGCACGAGTGAGCACTCTGACTGGTTGTTCCTGAGTGACAGGATACTCCCATAGTCTATCTTCTCTGGGTGACCCAGACACGGGACTGAGATTTCCTTCCTCTACTTCTTTGAAATGAGGCTTTTCCAAATGGGAGGAGGGATCTTTTATACCTTTACAACCCATGCATTAATCTTTTTGAATCCATGTGTGGCATTTATAGATGAAATATTGAAAAGATGTGGATGGCGGTTGAGGCCCTCCTTCTAGCGTTAATTTGTTGACATCGTGAATTTTCGCTATACCAATAAGGGGGACTAACCCGATTGCAGACCCCAATTAGATCTGCTTTCATTTCGAGTGGCTAGTTCCAACAGGTTTTAAAGGATCCCGTAAACTATTAAAGGTGTTGAAATATTGCTTCTTGGAGGAAGACTTCAATTAAATCAACAAAAGGAAACAGCTAACCTATATGTATCAAATACTATCTAAACTACTTAAGCTAGTCCTAACTATCCTAATCTATCCTGCAGGAGCATAACAAAAAGTGGTTTAACATCATATAAAAATTCCAAGTCCAAACGAATCAATTAATGGTTCACATAAGAACAAGGTTGCATCAAATCTTATACTTCAATCCAATCACTCATACAAGAATATACATTCCTTTTTATACAAATAAAGCTTGCAACTGATGTCTAACACAGTTTCAAATCAGGGACTGCCTATGAATTAACTATAATGAAGAATTACATTCATAAAACCAAGGCTAACCATAATTTGTATTGTGATTAATATGCACAAAAACAAAACACATTTGTATTTATGCCAGAAACAACACCCTGTTTCAAAGCACATAAAAGCAAAGGACCTTAAATATGAAACAAAAGGCTCCTCATTGAACCAAACAATATTTTTTATTCATAATAAATCAAAGTTTTTCTCTCCAAACAAAAAGCCCTTCTCTCATCTCCGAAGGTAATACTTATGCAGCCGGGAATGTTTTTCGGTCTCCCCCTGACCTTTAATCTCCCCCTCTTCTTTTCAATACACAAATCTATATATACAAACGTAGAACATTCAGTGTAACCATTAACACGTAGCAGGCATATCTACTAGAGCGCTTCATTTCCTAGGGGAATGAACAAGTCTTGATTAAAAGAGGATAACTGTGTGTCATCTCTTCATGATGAAACCCAGGAGAACTTCTCTTTCAGCATATACAGGTAATGCGTGGAAACTGACTGAGAACGCCAAAGGTTGGCTCTTTAAACAGAACACACTCACATATATGAATTCTCCAAATCCGCTTATGCATATTTTACTCCTCGCCTGCAAAGATAATTCGTATTAGCTATGATTATGAGAAATATGCCAAACATGCTTCTAAACAAACCTTGCATCCAGCCGCCATTTCTATTAATCTCACAATGCAGAGCAATCATGATTATTAAGCCATTGAACCTATTATAACCTCTATTTACGTTGCCCATAATATTCATTATTATTCAAGAATCTATTGACAATGCTGGGTAAATGATCTTGCACATTCAAACTCAATAACCCATCATAACTGGTTTATGACGGGGAGTTTTGGCGATGGCGGCAGCTAGGGTTTGAAAATCAGCGACTCTGGCAGGCTCTGTCCCTCTGCCATTGTAGACTAGGTAGGTCTGCTCTTACGGATTTAGTCAATAGCCCAGAGTGGCACTAGATCCCGAACTATTTTCAGTAGGTACGCGTCGTATGGAGCATCAGCCGGGGGGAGGCGGCGAACCTCCCCCGAAAAACGACAATGATTTTCCAGAGAACTAGTCGGACAAAGAAAACACCAACCAGGGAGAAGACAAGGCGAAAGAAATTCATTCGGAAACCTGCAAACCAGTTGCAGCAATTCGACCTCGGGTCGAACTGCCAGGACATCTCATCGAAGAAAGAATACAATTTATGACAGACCATGCCCTCATAGGGAAATTTATCGGGATGTGGCCAACTGAACGAGCCCTGCGAAGCTGGATACAAGCAAAATGGCACCCCAAGGGGCACATCACCCTTCAGCTAGGAGCGAAAGGCTTCTTCACAGCTATATTCAACTGCCTGGAGGACAGAAACAGAGTCATGGACGGAGGCCCTTATTTCTTCAACGTTGCTGGTCTATTTCTCAAAGGTTGGGTAGAGCGATTCAACCTAGACACGGTAGATCTCAGTTGGGCTCCGGTTTGGATCCACTTGTATTCTCTTCCCAACGAATTCTGGGCAGAAGAATCCCTGAAAGCCATAGGAAACACGCTAGGTGACTTTGTCAAAGAAGCCGAAGAAACAAAAACAGGTACATACACTTCTTATGCTAGACTGTGTGTTTACATGAATCTCAATAAGCCTCTACCAGATGCGGTAACTCTCTCTCACTTTGACAAGAGCTGGCTACAAATGATTGATTACGAACATGTGCCCTTTCGCTGTCGAAGATGTCATGGCCTGGGGCACCTATTCAGAGATTTCCCTCTAAATCAGAAACCCTCCCCTGCTGCGGACCAGGAAGGTTCTGAAGGCACTGGTTTCATCAAGGTAGCTCGCCGCCGAAGGGAAAACAAGAAGCCAATGCAGAAGTCTACTGTTGCGCCACCCAGCCAGTCAAAGCCATCCACCAGCAACAAATTCGAAGCCCTAGCAGATCACACGGAAACTCAAACGAAGCAACCAGGAACAACACCAGAGAAAGCTGACAATAGCAAAAAACCGGAATCCACCAGGGTCCAATCAGATACCAATGGAAAAGAAGCATCAACCTCAATGGACCAAGGGGATAAACCAATGGAGAAGCCACTCTCAGGCACTGGCACAGAGGAAGAACCCATGGAAGATCAAGACTATTCGAGCTTTATGGATGATGAAACATAATCAATAGATATAGGGGAGCTGGACCTCCCGGGACTGGAACAGGCATGCACCACAAACAATTTTGATAATATTCCAGCAGGACAACTAAAAAATTTGGAAGAAGTTTTATCAAGAGCTCAAAGGAAAAAATCGTTGGGAATCCAAACCGGCAGCCCCTGGGACCGAAATCTCATTTTCAAGGACATAAAAAAGAGAGGTAGGAAAACCATCCTCCAAAGAACAATCAAGGTATGGAAGACCTTAGTAGATTCAGGCAGATACGCCAAGTTAACGAAGTACTTCAGTCCTGATATTAATCTTTCCCAATGAAGTTAATCTCTTGGAATATCAGAGGGATGAACGGCCCTAGGAAAACCCGTTTACTCAAAAACATGATAAAGCAAGAAAGCCCTCAGGTTATCTTCTTGCAAGAAACAAAATGTGATACAGCAATGCTGGATAAGCTAGCTCAGAAATTTTGGCCCGGAAGCTACAATACAGCATTCGATGCAAATGGAGCCTCCGGAGAATTGCAATTATATGGGATTCAAGAGCAGTGGAGCTCACCAATTTCCATGCGCACTGGAGTTTTCTCCAAGCAACTTTTCATATTCTAGGAACTAATCAATATGGACTACTCACTAATGTTTATTTCCCACAGGACACTCGGCAAAAACAGAGGATTCTAGACTCCATTTCGACTCTTAATCAAAACATATCTCTCCCTCTCTGGATTACTGGAGGAGATTTTAACATGATCACCAGGATGGATGAGAGAAGAGGAGGCAGGGGTAAATCTTCACAGGATGGAACTCTCCTGCTGAACTTTATACAAAATAATTGGCTCATTGATCTCCCTTTCAATAATGGCACTTTCACATGGGACAACAAACAAGCCGGCAACTTGCATATTTCTTCTAGGTTAGATAGATTTCTTCTCTCAGATAATGCCATCCATCTTGGAGGAGATTTTGCTGCATCTATCTTGCCCTTCACTAGCTCAGACCACTGGCCCATCTCTCTCCACTGGTCATGACCGGGAAACATTACTCTCAGACCTTTCCGCTTTTAATCATTCTGGCTATCCCATCCCAACTTCCACCAATTCGTTAGCAATGAATGGCTTCGCTTCCATCCCCCTCCCAGATCCAAAATGTTCCAATTTTAACAAAAGCTCAAGCACCTCAAAGGTAAAATTAAGTACTGGAACAGAACCACCTTCGGCAATATTCATCATGGGAAGGCTAACATTGAACAGGAAATGAGGCAGCTACAGCAAAAAATCATCACCCAGGGCAGATCCAATGAGCTGGCGGATCAAGAAAAAACTCTTGAGAAAGAGTTAATGGAAAAAGAAAAACAGGAAGAAGTGTTATGGAAGAAAAATTCAAGAATTCGGTGGCTCAAAGAAGGTGAGAAAAACACCAGATTCTTCCACAACACCACAATACAACGCAGAATGCACAATAATATTACTCACATTCAAAATGAGCAGGGAGATAAACTGGAGAAGCACGAAGAGATCGAGGCTGAACTTCTCAATCACTTCAAGAAGGTGCACAAAGAACCAAGCATCGATTGGTCCCAAGCAATTCACAACATCACCAGCAATATTCCCAAATTAATAACTGATCAACACAATCAAATGCTACTCAAGCCTATTGATCTCCAGGAAGTGGACTCCACAGTTAAGCTACTAAAAGCAGGCAAAGCGCCAGGTCCGGATGGCTTCACCTCAAACTTTTTCCACCATTTATGGGATCTCATAAAGCAGGAAGTCTTGCAGGTAGTGGAAGAATCACACACACTTCGATGGATGTTCCCAGGTATAAATGCCACTTTTCTAGCTCTGATTCCTGAGGTTGAGAAGCCTTGCAAACCGGACAAATTCAGACCAATTGCTCTCTGCAACATCATCTACAAAATCATCTCCAAAATCATCGCCACGAGGCTAAAGCTCTTGCTACCCCTGATCATCTCGCCGGAACAATCCGGCTATGTGGAAGGACGTCAGATTGTGGATGGGATAATCCTTACGCATGAAATCATCCACTCCCTAAAGACCTCCAAGAAACCAGGTATGCTTCTCAAACTAGATCTCTCAAAATCTTTTGACAGCCTCAGTTGGAATTATATGGAAAAGATCTCACTGGCTTTTGGTTTCAATTCTGCTTGGGTTCGCTGGATTATGAGCCTCCTCACTTCATCTTTCTTTTCGGTTCTAATCAATGGAATACCCTCTGAAACCTTTCGTCCCTCCCAAGGCATTAGGCAAGGGGACCCTCTATCCCCTTTCTTTTTCATCATTGCGGCGGAAGGTCTTGGGCGAAGCATCAAGCAGGCTCAGCAATCGCATCGCCTTAGAGGCATAGCCATCCACAATACCCCAGCCGCCACTCATCAGCAATTTGTAGATGATATTATTCTCTATGGGCATCCTTCTGTCCAAGAAGCTAGGCAGCTAAAAACCCTTTTAGCGGATTTCTCAGAGGCCTCTGGAGCATCTATTAACCTGTCCAAGTCCCAAATCTTCTTTTTTAACACCCCCTCTGCTATTCAATCTGCCATTCAACGAATCCTTCAATTCTCCCTGGCCAAGCTTCCTTCCACTTACCTGGGAGCCCCCCTTATGGCTTCCCGCTTGAAGCGTGATGCCTGGAACTCCCTCCTAGAAAAGCTGGAAACTAGATTGTCTTCATGGACCCATAGATCCCTCAACATGGCCAGCCGTCTAGTCCTGATTAAAGCTATCCTCCAGGCCATGCCCCTCTACCTCTTCTCCATCCTTTCATCCCCCAAATGAGTTCTCAAAGAGCTCAAATCCATCCAAAGAGCATTCCTTTGGGGCAGCAAGGGGCTTCACCGTAAATGGGCCTTAGTCAAATGGGAGACCGCTTGTCTGCCCAAAAAAGGAGGTGGCATTGGGCTGAGGGATCCCACTCTTAGAAATGCGGTTATGGGAGCTTGCATCTGGTGGAGATGGATCTCAGGCTCTCCCACCCCTTGGACTACCCTATGGACAGCCAAATATGTCGGGAATTGTCCCAAAGAGGAGCTCGTCAGAATCACTGAGCTACGCAATGGCTCAATTATTTGGAATTCGGAAAACACTCACAGGATCCTTATTAGCAACATAGTTTTTGGGAGGTTAAAAGCGGGAACCAAGCTCGCTTCTGGGACAACTCTTGGAAATAGATTCCCAAGCTAAGTGAAATCTTCACGAATATGGCGCATGGGGACAGGGAACCCCATCCCCCCACAAATGTTGGAAGCCATTGGAATACTACGGCTCAACACGCCATCAGAACTTGGCACAAGGCCTCTCAGATCTTACCTACTGGATCATAACAAGAACAGCAAAATCTGGACACAGAATTAGAAAAAAGGAAAATACAAAGCTCAGAAGGAACAGACATTCTCATATGGGGTTACGAAGAAAAAGGAACCTACTCCACAAATGAGGCTTACAATCTTCTAATTAAAGATCACTCCAGGCCAGACAAGATCTAGAACAAGATCTGGGATTCCTCCATGTGGCCGAAAATCTCCACCTTCCTATGGCTCCTCTGCCACAAAAGGGTTCTAACCTGGGATAACCTGAGGAAAAGGAATTTCACAGGCCCCTCCATATGTTTCAACTGCAAAAAAGAAGAAGAAACCATTGAACACCTTTGGTATCATTGCCCTCTTGCATATAACATCTGGCAAAAAATTCAATTTCGCAGTCAGAAAGAGACAGGGGCGAGTGGGGACATAACGGTTACCATAAGCAACTGGGACCCTCACCCTTATCAAAGCAAGATACTCAATTACATATGGAAGCTCATTCCTGGCTTTGTCACCTGGACCATCTGGAAAGAGAGAAATGGCAGAATATTCAAAAACCAGTTCAAACCCCTGGAAGAGATATGGTTAACCATAAAAAACAATATTTAAGAAACCATATCCCTAAAAACATGGTACCAAGATGATCTCCCATCTCTCCCTCAGGAACAATCAATCTGGAACAACTGGGAATTTCAAAGAAGGCAAGACCAGATAACTTCAGGCACCAGACCCTCCATTGGGCCACCTCCAGGGAAATGGACTTCGCCCCCAAAAGATATGTACAGAATAAATTTTGACGGGGCTTACAAGGGCAATACGGGTCACTCAGGTTTCGGTGGATTAATCAGAGATCATACTGGAAACAGTATCACAATATTTTTGGGTTACCATGGTTGGGATACCAACAATTCAGCTGAATTAGAAGGTCTCTGGCAAGGACTTCTAATTTCTCAGGCACAACATCTTTTCCCGCTCATCGTGGAGGGAGATTCCAAAATTATTATACACATGGCCACGAAGCTCCTCCAGGGCTCCTCCTCCTCCAAAATCTGTAACAGTTGGAGACTGGCTCAAAGATTAATGCACATGGAGAATTGGATCAACAACAACAGAGCAATCACTTTTGCCCACATCAAAAGAGATGGAAACAAAATCGCGGATCTCCTTGCCAATGTGGGGGTGGACTGTAATAGACCTCTATTAACAGGAGATCCCGCAACAATCCTTCAAGACTCCCAATTAAAAGATTTTCACAATCTAGTGCAATAGGAGAAACCCGAGCTTGCAGAAGAGATCCCGGATCCGGGTGTTAACACTGCCTTAAATGGCATTCATGCGCACTTAAGTCGCATGAGGCCGCCACCTGCTCCGCAGCGTGGAGCCCCAGAAGCAGATTGGAGGCGGGGAGAATCTTTTTATGGTCTTGGCACGGCGCAGGATAGCGCCATTAATGGCAAACGAAGCCCGACGCAGTCTGTGGAGTTGTATTTACAGGCGGCGACTCAGTAATTTTTTCATTATGCCTTCGATTGAAGAATACTCTGTTCGGTTTGTTGTTAGTTCTATAGGTGAGCTCGAGAGGGAGCCCCGCCTCAGAGGGGAAATTCGAGCTGGTTCTGGCTCGAATTAGCAGCCCTTCAACTCATCCGGTGGTCTACGCTCTGGAATTCCTTCATCAATTTGGGGTAAGTGCTTCATCCGCGGTAGTTTCAGTTTTTCTGGCTCTGTATCTCGGCTCAGTGTTTCCATTGTCTTCTGTTCAGTTTCTCAACTCGGTTCAGGGTCTTTGGATGCTCTGAGGAGCAATTCTGGTTTCCAATTTGCCTCGTTGAAAGTCATTGTCCTTATTTGCACCATGAAAAGACCTGGGAAGCGTTCTCGCTCCGGGGAAAGACCTGGCAGCAGCAAGCGACCCGCTGCTCGCCCTTAGTCCACTCCTCTGCTCACCACCATCAACATCACTTCTCCCCCTGAGGATTCTCCTGCATCTAACCCCACTCGCCATCCGATACCCAATAGCGCTTTCCAATCCACCCACTTTAAATTTCAAAGCAACCTGAACTGCCCCCTGATTTCAGCCCAGATAACCATCCTGATGACGGAGGAAATCAACCAGGTGCCTCCAATATCCTGCATAGACCCTAATTCTTCCAACAGCAGTGACCGTTCCTCTCCCCAATTCGCCATGGCTGCAAAGAAGGATGATTTTCCAGTGATTCAGGTCGACTCGCCTTCTCCAATTCCTCCCCTGAGTGACTGCATCAACCTAATCCTGGACCCCGATGCTGGCAACACCGACAAAGACCAGGAGGGCAAAGTGTTGCATGAACAAGACGGGCTCAGCCATGACGAGGCGTGTCAGCAAGCTAAGGAGACACAGGGGGAAGAGGACAGTTGAACAGATGGCTCTTGTGTTTGCACTTTTTGGTTTTTGGAAACCTGCTTCGAGTGTTGGCTCAGTTTTGAGAATTTTCCAGCCACGGCGAATGCAAATGTCTTGGTCTCAGTACTCTCTCTCCCAGTTTCTCAGTACTCTCAGGGTTACTAGTCATATGCTTTGTCTCAGTACTCTCTTTCTCAGTTTCTTTGTAATGCCAAGGAATTTGGCAGTCTGTTATGTCTATCTGGTTGTTAGCTTGGATGAAATCCCCAACTCCTCTACTATGGGGAATTTTTGTAACATATGTGATGAGCAGGCTTCTGTAGCTGCCCCCTCTTGTAATTTTATTATGTTTACCAGTTAATAGAAATAGCATAGTCTTTTACCGAGAAAAAAAAAAATCTATTGACAATGCTTCAATAGGTAGACCATTCACTTTACCTTATTTTCTTGCAAAAAATCAGGATCACAATATTTTATCGAATACACAGGAAAACACGGGAAAACCCGCAGCTAGGTTGTAAGGTCGGAGTTCAAATCTTATATACCCGAGCCTATAATTATCGGCGGGTCCGACGTATCGCAAATCGCTTTATGTAAAAACAATGAACTCTGCTGATTGCGATAAGAGATTGGGGAGGCGGACCCGAAATACATATGAGTCGTGTTTAATAATCCCTTCGGATCTGCAACATAAGCTTTCCCTTTGAAAACCTCAGCCACAACGTATTATCACAATACAAGGGAATACATGGGAAAACCTGCAGCCAAACATAGGGCCAGACTTGAAAAATTATGCACTCGAATTGATAGTTATCGATGGGTCTGGTATATCATGGCATGCCTTATATATAAGCCCCGGACCCTACCAGTTACGATATGCGATTGGGGAAATGGACCTGATAGCATATATATTTTACTTTATAGTCCTGTTGGGTCTGTTACATCGCATCATCCTTATGTATAGGCTTTGACTCCCGCCGATTGTGATATGTGAAGGGCTTCAAACCCGAATTATCTGTATTCTAGCTAATAGTGCCATTGGGTCCTGTAAACAGCAGTGCGCGATATATATATATATATTATATATATATATATATAGTATATATATATATAGTATATATATTTATAATATATATTATAGATAGCCTTGGACCTAGCTAATTGCGATATGTGATGGGGCTCCGGACCTGATATTTATATATTATAGTTAATAAAGCCGTCGGGTTCGGAGTATAGTGGTACGCATTATGCCTTAGTGTTGATTGCAATAGCCGGAAAAGGGTGATTTATGCATGTTTGTGAAGCATTTCCATTATAAAGAGTTATAATGAAAAGAAAAGGGTGTGATGGAAGGTTTCGAGGGGTAACGAGAGGGGTGATTATATGTGTGGGCATAGGACATCGTGAACGTTTATGAGGGTTTGAAAGAGTCCCGATAAAGGATATGAATGAAGGGCTAGACTAGGTTGTGGATGAATTATGCAGCAGAGATTTATTAACGAGGGGTCTTGACCATTAAGAATTTGCAAATTTGACTCGGCAATGAGTTAAAGTCTCCGGGATAAAACAAATCATTCAGAGAGGTGAAAGATCAACTTTTAGGGGACTCATTCAAAATTGCTACCAAGGCAGGTTTTAATAGGGTGGTGGTTGTGGCCACAATAGGATGATGGCCGGAAATTAAGTAAAAGTTGGATTCCAGCTCTCGCCTCTTAACTCTTCTGCCCTCTCCTACCCCTTTTCTTTCTTGGCTTCAGGTGTTTTTGTCCTCAATTTTATTTTCTCTCCTCCTGTTGTTGGTTATTCCTTCTCTACTTTCCTCCTTTCAGTGAGGGAGCTTTCCTCTAGCTTATAACCCTTATTATGGTTTTGATAAAATTTATTTTTTAAAGTTTAGATTATGTAATATACTAGATCAAATATAGGTTTTAAATAAATTCTTTAAAAAAAAATTAAATAATATAAATTAAAATAGTTTAAGTTTAGGTCATAATTAATAATATTAAAATATATAATATATATATATATATATAAATATATAATATATAATATATTTAATATATATATTATATATAATTATATATATAGCTAGAGAGAGAAGAGAGGGGTTTAAGGTTAAATATTTTAAAAATTGATTATTAATTTATTACAACCTAATATTATTATATGAATTAATAATATTAGTAACCAATTTATATCATAACCACTAGTCTCTAACTATTAATATTATAAATTATTCTTGAATATTATTATGTGAAATGATATATTAATTATTTGTAATATTATCGCCAACTAATTTATTACAAAACATCTAATTCATTACATAACAACTAGTTTTTACCTAATATTATTATCATATAAATTAATTTTTATTATAACCATTAGTTTCTAACTATTAATATTATAAATTATTCTTGAATATTTTTATTTGAATTGATTATTTGTAATATTATCACCAACTAATTTATTACACAACATCTATTTCATTCACTAGTTTTTAACCTATAATATTAATAATATAAATTAATTGTTTACTATAACTGCAGTTTTCTACTAATATACTATTCATGCTAGCTTTCTTCCTAAGTCCATGACTAGTCCCCTGCTTTAATATTATTTTATTTTATTATATTATTATTTAATTAACAAATTGTGACAATTTAGATAATTAATAATTATTTATTACATAATAGCTAAATTTTTAACTAAATAATTTTATTTCACCAATGGCTAATTTTGAACGGCTAACACTAGACAATGATGCATCCATGCTATTTAGTCTCTCAAATCAATTGATTTCTCACCTTGTGCTGAGGATGAACTACATTTGTTGGTTCGAAACGTCAACCCAATCCTTACGATGTGATTAATCTGGAAGACTATTCTGTAAATTCTCACAGGCACTAACTTTTCTGCTTTTCCTTTGCGGTGGAGTGCTTCTCCCTTGCGGCCGATTGTTTCTCCTTTGCGACAGTTTTCTTCAGCCTAGGCGACCTCAGCACCATATGGACAGCGGGCATAGCTTCCATACTAGCTACATCAGGGCCTGGCGCATCAAAAACAACAGCTTCTGAACTTATGGCTTTGGCAGGGTTTGTAAAGGTCATTTTCTCAATGAATCATTCTTAAGCTGCTAAAGTGTAGTTTGCAAATAAGGGCCGTGTCACGAACTCTTCCCAGAATGGACGATTCATATGCTTCAGACAGCCAAACGTGCAAGCAACTCTCAGAATGCAAATTATTCTTTGTTGGACCAACATGTATAATTTATAGGGGATTTTGAATTCAAATCTGACCGTCCCCCCAAAGTTATGATAATAACTACCCCTCTAGTGGCAGATCTCCAAATATTTTCATAATAAATAGTGCCTAGCCGCTTCCCTTAACTTTTTTTTAGCCATCAAATCATGAATAGTAACCTCAACATTTACCTTTGGACCCACCTGTGTGGCACCATCCTCTATGGCACAGCTCATGCAACACAGCTTCACCTACCACACCCCTGCCATCCGTCGCGCAACCTCCCTACCAGGCTTTCCCCTGAGTCGGGAAATGTAGTTTATATTCCCGCTATCCCTTGTAGCTGCCTGGATTACTGAAGCTATCCTGCTACCATATAGTCATCGCGTAGGGGTAAGATCCCCTGTATACAGTTTCAATCTACTGCCATTCACTTTTCCATGGAATGGTTCCCCATTCAGCTTTGCGAGCTTAACTATGCCACCGTCCGTGATATACTTAATAACATACAGCCCCAACCAATGCATTTTAAATTTTCCTGGAAACTTCATGAACTTGTTGTCATATAATAGCACCAAATCATCCACCTTGAATGTGCGTAGCTTAATATGTCAATCATGCCATGCTTTTTTGCGTTCCTTTTTGCACTTGTTGATGAAATCCTGCAAGGAAGTGGTCTTCTTCCAACTCCATGAGCTACGCGAGCTGTTCCTCCAAGGTCTCATAGTTTTCCATCTCATTCAAGGTTGTTATCCTTAAGTTGGGCACAATATACTCCATCAGCATGAAAACTTCAATTCCATAGACCAGCCTAAATGGCATTTGTCCTGTCCATTCTTACATGTCGTTCTATAAGCCCATAATACACCATGTACATGCATGTCCCAGTCATTCCTCTGACATTGCAGACCTTTGTCAATGCATGCTCCATGATCTTATTAAAACCTTACACCACTCCATTCGCCTGTGGGTGATAGGGCGTGCTCTTCTGATGATATACCTAAAATTCTTCCAACATCTTGTTGATCGTTTCATTCAGGAAATGTTTACCCCGATCACTCATCAGAATCTTAGGAAATCCAAACCATGTTAAGACATACTCGAAGAGAAACTTTGCAGCAGTGGCAGTTGTACAGTCCCTCACTGGCTGAGCTTCCACCTATCTGGTTAAATACTCTGTCGCAGTAATAATATACCGTGCGCATGTCTTCTTTCCTCGTGGTTGTATGGGACCTATAAAATCAATGGCCCATTTCTCAAATACCTACAATGAAACTTGGGGATTTAAAGGCAATTCATCCCTTCACGAATGCTAATCCATCCATTGGCAAGCATCGCATACCTTACAATATGCCTTGGAATCCTTGTGTAACGTTGGCCACCATAACCCAATGCATAAAATCTTTTGTGCGGTTTCTTTCCCTGCATAGTGGCCTCTTTCCACTCCCCCATGGGCTTCGGCAAGGATACTTGTGTGTTCAATCTCTGGAACATCTGTTCGCAATATCTCACTCATCCCCATCTTATACAAATGACCTGCAATTACTGAAAAATCAGTGGCGTGAACTACTAACTCCTTCTTTGGTTGAGTAGTATAACCTTCCAGTGCTAATTCAGTGGTTAAAAACTAAATAAGGTCAGAAAAATGGTTGCTCGCGACGCGTATCGCAAAGAGTTGCACATCTGGTAGTCATTCGTCCAAGCTACTGGGTTCTTTGCCTATTTCGATCCTTGATAGATGGTCTGGGCCTGCATTTAACCTTCCAGGCTTCACAATCACCTCGAAGTCATACTCCTGGAACAATAGAAACCATTGGGAGATATTCCCCCCCAACACAGGCTTATTGACCAGGTAATTCAGTGCAGAGTGATCTGTGTACATCTTAAAGTGTCAGCCCAGCAAATAATGCCTGAATTTCTGCAATGCATAGACCATTGTCATCCCTTCATGCTTTGTGGTGGGGTAATTCTTCTCATCTTTGGATAGCTTTCTACTCACAAAATCTATTGGATGATTGATCTTTCCCTCTCCTACCTACATAACAATAATATTGTAGGGGCACAACAATAACAATAGTGGGCTTCTATGGGGCATAATAATAACAACATGGGGACTACATGGGCACAATAATACCATATGGGGGTTGCACTAATAACAATAAGGGGATAGACTAGTAGTATAGGGACCTAACACCTTGCGATAGGACTCACGAAGCAAAGGCCAACCTTATTGCAACAATGAGGTAGATTTTCATTGTCACCTTGGCAATCTTCCCCCTACTCTTTAGTGGAATTGTGTCAGAAGGGAGGCTTCCCATTGATCACCTAAGAGGACATTATATGTTATAATGTTCAAGGTGATAAAAGCATAGGCCAAGAAGATGGAAAATGGCTCAATATTCTTTAATAAGGAATAGCATATCATGCATCTATACTAGAAAATATACATTAGACCTATCAATGGAAAATTTTAGGGGATAATATTCGTAGGTGGGCTAATTTTCCATGATTTTTGAACAAAAAAAATTTGCCAATTTTTATTTTTTATAAAAATGATTTGCTCAAATTTTACAATATAAAATTATTTTCCCTTTAAAATCACCAACATTATATAGACATTATATATAAAATCATTATAAATTTGAATAGTTTTACAAATATATCAATAAACCTTTTATAGTTTTCATATTAGGAACTAGTGAGATTCGCCAATGTTTTTAAACTTCAAGATAATTTTTCATCCTTAAAATTTTCCCTTGACCTATGGTTTATTGATATGAATCAACAAAGGAGTTCCTAGGAACATATGAGTCAAAGAAAGGGTTTACCAAAATATAATATCAACAAATTAATAAAGAAAACCCTCCAATTAAGCCTCGAGTTGAAGCCCTTGCTTAGGTTAGGGTTTCTAGGGCACAAAATACTTAGTTAAGGATGATGTTAGCCCTCTTAAGAGAAGTTTCGCCAAGCAAGTGGCTAGATTTTGAGTTAAAAGGATTACCAGGAAAAATCTTAGGTTTTATTACCATTAACAATCATCCACAATTTCCCTAAATAAATTTGACCCTAGCTAAATACCCTAGCAGCTTCCCTTAAAAGGCTTTAAAAATAGAAAGAAGAAAAAATGTTAACTTTTTCAAATTTTTTATCAACAAAAAGGTTGTCAGTGTTGGCGAATGTAGTAGGGCAGCTATTAATTCAACTTTCTCCTTATTCCTTAATATTTTCTTGTGAACTTTATTTATCTTCCTGTATTTATTTATTAGATATTTTCATAAAAAAAATAAGAGAAAAAAAAGTGAAGACAATGGACACAGAGGTTAAGATCCAAGCCAGCGCAAAACCCCTCCAAGGGGAAAACCCAAAAATTATCTTCT
>APFE030315044.1:0-11779 GCA_000404065.3 Pinus taeda
CATGAGTGGAACCATAATGATAGTCATCTATTATTATTGATAAACAAAAGAGAATACAACCAAGTTCTGACGTCAAATCCTCCTTTAGCTAGGTGATCAACAACACATGCCTTGCAAAGCTTGTAGGGGATGGGAACAAGCCTCTCTCTCCTTGATTACTTGAACATGGATCTCCTCCTTAAAGATTTAGTCTCATAGGGATGAACAAGGCCTCTTGCAACATGAGCTTATCAATTCTCAGACTTTGGGACTTAGGTTTGGGAGCTTGAAAAGTAGAATTACTAACTAGCTTGTCAAAGGGAAAGGAACAAGCTTATATAGAGGTAGGAGGAGTAGATAAGACCATCCACTTGATTCATGGGATTGTCCTTATCATTAGGAAGCTTCCATGAGAGGTGGAGAACTACTTCCCTCCTTGGGAGATACGAAGCCCAACTGAACTAACTCAAACTGGAATCAGTTCATGGATAGGTTAGAAGGAACCTTTGGAAGTTTGGTTGTTAAAAACTTTACCCAACTGGGTTGGCGCTAGTGCAACTCTGAGACAGAGCGCCAGCTGGCGCGCCCTCTTTGGAGGATTTCCCCCATTGGCGCGAGTGATACACTGTGGAATAGCGCCAATGGAGAAAGGGTTATATTTTTGGGTATTTTGCAGAAGGTGTCTTCAAGGCATATGAAGTACATACTTTAAGGGATATAATGTAGGTGTTTTCAAGTTATGTCACTTCTCACAGGTCCCGGAATAGGTCTTCCAATGTACGAGAGAAGGGGTAACAGGGACGGTGACAAAATATTGTGTAACAGATGCCCCCTAAAGCATGAAGCCCGAGAGAGAGAGGGGTGAAGTGCTTTACAAGAACATGGTCGACTGAAAACACAGCCGCCGGAGAACTTGCACAAAGTACAACTGATATCTCAAATACATGATGTACATGGTATGGGCGCAGCCATCCATAACAGAGTACATAAAAATCTGGATCCCAGGTATGGACACAGCCATCCGATGAGGATCACTGAATAGACTCAGGCATGGTCGTATCCATCCAGTAAATGAGTCATGTAGTGATTATAATAATCCACAAATTGCAGCTCGGATCTCAACAGACAAAATCCAGGGTCTTGCGCTCCAACTCGACCCGAACAAAGTACAAGTTCAAGCATGCGAATATAGGAGTCGAAGTCGAACATGCGAGAACATCATCTGATTACCAATCAATGATGAAAACTGTTAACAGACATGAGAGGTACCACCAATAATGACAATGGTGCTCAAGGTACTATAGGTACAATCCACGGCGTGCGAATTAGTGAGCTGGTGTTGAACACCCGTAGAATCATCCGATCGGAGGCCAATGATGAAAACCTCACGTCGAACACGAAGAACCTGCCATTGAGGCATGCAGGCTCCAAGGTACCTGAAGGGAGTTCTAAGTCAACTTCTTGATATGAGCTGAAGTCGACAGAAAGTGACCTACGAAGGTGGCCATAAGTTTCCCACATCATCGACACGAAGACAGAAAGAAAAAATGTTTGTGTGAGGTATCAGAGGGAGGTTGAGTATTCTGCAGAGGTCAACTTCTCTTGAACATATCGGCGGCACGACAGTGGACTTGGCAGTATTTGACATCAAATGATCAGGGGTCATGGTGACAAAACGATGAGCAGATGAATGGTCAAATAGGATAACCTAAACCCACGGAGGCAAGTGTGAAACAAGATGAGATGTCCCCACCTAGACACGAATGCAGAAGAGTGCCATGTTCAAGAGCGACATACTACCGACATGACGATGATTACGGTTCCTTTATTCCCCCGCCATTTTTGGCGAGTACCCCGGTTATTTTTGGGTGACAAGCTTGACGAGGATAGCATATGCTTGAGAGGCGTCATTTCGACGGAATCTGATGTCATTAAGTTTTAACGAGTCCGACAAAGGGAGAACTCGATGTCTTTTCATGTTCAGAGAGTTTGAAAAGACAGCAAAAAGGAAACTCCAGGGGTGTCCTTTTTCGTAAAGTTGTGTCTCTCGAGCCCGAAAAAAGTATAAAACAATGCTTGAAAGAACCGCCCGGTCATTACGACCGAGGAGTACTTTTCATAAGTAGTGATTCTGATCTGAAAAAGTAAAAAAGCGATCAAAACCACGTCGCTTCGTGACCGTTAACGAACCGAAAACGACAAGGGTCCGACGATCTTTTCGTTTTTAAACGGTCGGAAAAGGATTTAAAGACGAACGCCTCTCATGTCCGTTTAACGAGTCGAGAGGACCAACTCGACATTCTTTTCACGTTTAGAGAGTCAGAAAAGAGCAAAAAATGACTCCAAAGTGACTTTTTCGTGTATTTACCGAGTCTAAAAAAGTATAAAATACAACTCGTTTCGCCACCAAAGCTGCATAAACACCTGTCGCTGCACAAGAAATCGGCGTAAAATCCATTTTCAACACAAATATTCATAAAAATATTCATAAAATGACTTGTTAAAGCCTATTTAGGGGTCAAAAAGCTATAAAATGGTGAAAATGGTAAATAAAAATTACTTTTCACTTTTTACTTTTCGAGAGCGACATTAGGGCTTTTTGGAGTGCGATCTTCAGTTGGCGATTGCGACCGATCCAGTGGACCATTTTGAGCGCCGTCAGCGCCAGGTAAGAGGTCTTGTCCTTAGCTTCATTTTCATCCGTTTAGAATTTGTTCTTTATTGCATTTTCATTTCCTATGGGGAGGATTTTTAATTTAGGGGTTGCGCCCATTGGCGCGGGTTTCGGGCACGGACCCGCGCCAATGGGGCAAGTTTCCCATAGGGCGCGCGCCAATGGCCGCGCGCACGTTTTGGCAAATTTTAACAAATCCAAATGCTTTTAACCTGCAATTTCAAGTTACTTAAGAGTCTAATTCACTATTTTGGCTTGTATTTGCAGGGCAATCCACAAAAATGGTGATTGTATGGAAGGAACGGGAACATGACCAAGTGGACACATTGGCTTTGGCGGATGAGGATTGCATGGAAGCTCTCAGAGCGTGTGGGCTCAAAAAATACTTCATGCTATCCTATTTGCGGGCTCAGCTAGAGCTCTTGCAGTATCTTATCGACTTGTGGGACGTAGAGGAACAGGTCTTCCGGATACGGGATCAGGTGCTGGAGTTAGACGTGTCGGATGTCTATTTCCTCATTGGATTGTCGCGACGAGGGCCAGTGCCTCGATTGACTAGGAGCAGGCCATCTGGAGAGAAGATGGATGAGGTGAAGGCTTGAGTTTGCCCGGAGGCAAAATATGGGCAGGGCAGTTCGAAGGTGGATATCCCCACCGTTTAGGACCTGACACTGAGAGCATTATTATTCACCTTTACACGAGCTGCGAGGGCACAAGAGCCCCACGAAGCTATGAAGAACCACCTGTTAATAGCAATGGAGTGCCTTAGCCCGACAGTCTTCAATTGGGCGTCAGCTGTGACAACCAATATGAAGAGGCAGCTGAAAAAGGCCAAGCGGGGCAAGCTGCAACAGTTCGGGTACAATCTTGGTGACGTTCTTATTAGAACGTGTGCCAAGCTTCCAGGGCCAAGGGGCCTTTGTAGCAGACCCAGCACCTCGAGAGCCGAGGATGGCTCGATGGGCGGCACTGATGCCGAGGGGTGGTGGTGGCCAACAGATGTCCTTTAGACCAGATTCTTAGGGTGGCTTCGCCGCCAACAGATAGTGGTGGAAGACTGGCCGTATGCGGGGACAGACTTCACTGGAGACCCTGACCTTCAGGAGATTGGTACGTCCTCATTTTTTGATTTTGTATTTTTTATGATTTTTTTGTTAGTACATGCTTGTCCTAATGACCTTTATATGCATATGCAGATGTCGGCCCAAAGCGTCCAACTGGCCTGTCTCCCATTGCGAGGAGACATCCAGTAGCAGCAGCAGTAGGAGCAGACCCTCAGGAGGAGGGTGGTGACAGAGGGGAGCTCATCCAGAATCTCGAGGCTATCACTCGAGGGATCCTAGATTATGCTCGGCTAGCGGATGTCCCGCTAGCGTACCAGAGGCATACAATAGGGGTACCGACTCGCATCCACTGGCTCCTGAGGCGTCTAGTGCGAGCGGTGACGTGCTACCATGAGCACCACCGAGACTAGATATCTAGGCTTTTCCTTTCATGCATATTTTTGAGAGACATGTTGTCTCCAGATGTATTTAGACAAACATGTATTATTTTTTGATGATGCACGGGGTGCAAACATTTTGGACACACACACATATATATATACATATGTTTTATGGTTTATTGTACTTTATGCTTCTTGTGTTATGTTGAATCACATGTTATGCAAATGCCCGTCCAACACATAATTAGCTAATGCATCGGTTAACGTATTAAGTCGTCTTGGAATATGCTGATAAGTAATGAAATCAATATCCCTTTCTAATAACTTAACACGTAAATACAACCTTAAAATCCGATGATCTATGACGGAATAACGTCCGTTGAGTTGGTGGACGACAAGTTGAGAGTCCAAGTTTACAACTAATGTTCGAATGCCGAGGTTGATCGCCTCAGCTAATAATTCAATCACAACACTATATTCAGCAACATTGTTCATTGTACAACCTAGACAAACCCCTTGAATGTCTACTAACTCACCGTGAGGATCGTAGATCACCCACGCCGCAGATGACAAGTTGCGTGTACTGCGGGAAGCACCATCAACGAAACCAACGTAAGGCGATCCAGACATCTGCCCAGGAAGAAAAAGACACAATAAGCGGCAATCATGCCGACACACCAAAAAAAAATAGGAAAACATGCACACACAACACACTTGCTGAAAGCACACGTATATACAAAAAGAGAGTGTCTGGACTCATGCATAGTATTTTTTCAGATAAATCCCATTTCGGGGCTTATCCAGGGGATTGCCTTCATAATCAATAAGCTCGTAGGCTCCTTTTTGCAAAACTCTTTTCACAATGTAGGGCCCGTGCCACATAGGATCGAATTTTCCTGCCCCCAGCTTATCGTTAGCTTGATCATAGAGCAGTACTAGGTCTCCGTCAATGAAAGAGCGGGGGTTAACAGTATTATCGAAGTGAGTTTTCACTCGCTTCTTCTGAGCTTCAATAACTAAGGAGGCTAGACGACGAGTCTCATCCAACCGTTCTAAGTAAAGAAGATGCTCTTCTACTGGAGTAGTATTAGGGAGCAATTCAACGGCTATCTTTAATGAAGGATTTTCACACTCAATAGGAAGGGTCGCCTCCAGTCCATAAACTAACTGAAAGGGAGTGAAACCAGTGGCGTCCTTCACAGAGGTACGGTAGGCCCACAAAGCAGAGAACGTCATCAGATGCCAATTGGATTTATGCATGCCAACAGTTCTTTGAAGCATTGTGACCAAAACCTTGTTCACGACTTCCACCTGACCGTTTGCGTGAGGATAGTACGGGGTCGAACTATCATGCCTAAGGCCCAACTGGGTTGTTAACTCGGTCATCATGTGATTATGAAAATGCTTTCTGTGATCAGTGACGATGGCTTGGGGTACTCCGAACCGCGAAATAACATGGTTGAACAAAAACTGCGCCGCGGTGTGACCGTCTTCTGACAATGTAGGCATCGCCTCGGCCCATTTCGTGAAAATAATCAACAGAAACGATGATGTACCCATGCCCCCAGCCGAGCGAGGGTTACAGGTCACATAATCGATGCCCCATTTGGCAAAAGGGCCGACGGTTACAACGGGGTGCAGTGGAGCAGGGGGTGCACGCATCTTCCGTTGGTAAATCTGGCACTCGTGACACGAACGGACAGCAAGAATGCAATCCTTGAAAATGGAGGGCCAGAAATAGCCAGCACGGAGGATTTTCTGTGCATTGGCATATCCAGACATGTGACCACCACACGCACCAGAGTGGCAGTCATTCAAAACTCTCTATGCTTCTTCAAGAGTCAAGCATCGGCGAAGAACGGAATCAACACCGAGACGGTACAGGGTGTCCCCAACGATGCGATATGGTTGGGATTGATGTCGGATCCGTCGACGAGTGTCCTTGGAGGTCTCAGGATGGAAGGAGGATGTTTGCAAGTAGACAATAATATCCCCGTACTAGGGATCGAGGCTGCTAATGAGGAAGAGAGTTTCGTCTGGAATGGAATCCTCTAACTGAGAGGAGGCAGCGGTAGATGGCAAAGAACACAATAACTCGGCGAAGACAAGTGATTTCTTAGACTTGGCAGCAGTAAATTCCAAGTCAAACTCTTGGAGGATGACTATCCACTTCGAGTATTTTCCCCCCAGCAATTGGCATGACAGAGTGTAGGTCATAGGGTTGCAATCAGAGATCACGGTCATGCTACGCAACAAGATGTAATGACAGAAGCGTTGCACAGCACAAACAACGGCTAGTGCCAACTTATCGACATAAGCATATCGAGATTCCGTGTCTAACAAATTGCGGCTAAGGTAATAGATAACGTGTTCAGTGCCATCATCATCATCCTGAACCAGAACCATACCGATGGTGGTGTCAGCAGTGGCCAGATACAACGTGTAATTATGATGATAATTCAGAGGCTGCAACAAAGGGGCAAAAACCAGAAGAGTTTTAAGATGTGCAAAAGACTCTTCAGCTATGGCATCCCATCGAAACGAGGTGTCGCGCTTGAGTAACCACGTGAAACCTTTTTCCACTTCGGCATAATTCGGGATAAATCGTCGTAAGAAATTTGCTTTACCCTGCAAACTCTGCAGTTGCCACAAAGAAGCAGGGGGAGGAAGATTCAAAATGGCTTCGACTTTAAGGGGATCTAAGCGGATGCCCTCTCGGGAGACGATGAACCTGAGAAGTCGACCAGATTCTACGCAGAAGACACATTTATGCGGATTAAGCCGGATATTGTAGTGTCAACAACGGAGAAAAATCTCGCGGAGATGCGACGGATGGTCTTGGCGCTTAGCCGAATGAGTGGGAAGGTCATCCAGATAAGGCTGTACGATGTGCCGGATATCATGAAAGGCGTAAGACATCGCACGTTGAAAAGTGGAACCGGAATTCTTGAGACCGAAAGGGAGCTTTTTATAAGCAAAAGTACCCCACAGACAGATGAAGGTCGTCTTGTGTTGATCAGCGGGCGCGATATTAATCTGGTTGTAGCCAGAAAAGCCATCCATGAACGAATATGTCTCACTCCCCGCACACGCATCAATGAGCTGGTCAATGAATGGTGTGGGGTAGTTATCTTTCGAGCAGGCTCGGTTAATATCGCGATAATCGACACAGACGCGAATGGTACCCTGCTTCTTATCTACATGGACAATATTAAAGACCCAATCTGTGAGCGGGATAGGGTAAATGAAACCAGCTTTAAGAAGTTTTTCAACTTCCGCTTTGATTGTTGCAGCCTTGCGGGGGTACACAGGGCGTAAACGCTAACGAACAGGTTTAGCTCCTGGATACGTAGGTATCTCATGCACTACGATATTTGGATCAATGCTGGGCATCTCTTCATACGACCATGCAAAGACGTCACGGAACTCGTGAAAAAGAGCTATATAGATTTGAATTTCCTTAGGAGTGCAGGTGACTCCTATGTAAATGTTCTCGACAATCCTTGGTTTGATAGAGATGTCGATAGGTTGGGTCTGCGTAATGTTCCCCAAATTCCCTTCAAATGATACTTGATAGACCTGAATAGGCGTCTGAAGAGGTTGTGAAGTGAGACATGGAGCAAACCGCTCGAGACAAGCCAACATTTCCCGAAGGGTAGGGAGAAACGAGGAACGGTGATGAAGATTGAACCACGGAGGTTCCTCGAGAGACATGGTCTCTATGATGGCTTCATCGGAAGGAAATATTTCCTTTAATGGATCTGAGGAGTCACATTCTCCAAGCCAAGGGGAATAGTCGTATGAGTCAAGAGCTCTGCTTAAAGAAGCAGATTCAGCAGGAGGAGCCGATACAGCAGCAATTTCGATGTAGTTGAGCTCGGCGAGACTCAACGGCATCTCCTCGCCCCACGATTCTATCTGGTCGATGGGAGGAAGGACCCAGGGATCAGAACAAACCGAAATCATACTGATGGAGGCGAGGTTTGGAGGTGGGAGTAAGAAAACACCCATGAGGGCAGGATCTTTGAAGAGCCCGGTTCCCACACTTTCGAAAGGGATGGAGGTATGCTCCACGAAGGGCACATTACCTTCAGAAGAAGAAGCAAAGAAGGAGAGTTGGTCTGCCGTGAAAATTTTCCCCTGGTGAGGGAAGCGTATGACACGGAAGAGGGATGAAGCCACGGCACGCATGGCATAGGTCCAACTCCGGCCCAGAAGGAGGTTGTAAGTAAGATTTGCGTCAACGACCTCAACTTCTACTTCAACGGTTTTCCCTTCTAAAGTAATCCGCAATCGTTGAAGAATACCATAGGGACGAGATTCTCTCCCATCAAAGGCTTCCAGTGTCGTGGGAGACTGGTTCAAAGTCGGAGACCTGATCGCTTTCCAACAAGCAATGGACATGATGCAAGTTGACGCGCCCTCATCAATAACCATATGATGGATCGTTTTCGAATTGATGATGACTTGTATAAGAAAGGCGATCTGATGAGGCAGCCTTGGGACATGGCTCTCGAGATCAAAGGTGATCAAATCCGAATCTGCCAGGTCGATGCCACCGATGGTCAATAGCAGGGACTTCCTCTGAGGGGGGCAGCTCTAGAGAACTTCTAAAGCGGACATAGCTGACGGAGCCTGCGCTAAGTCCTCAACTATGCTATAGTGTTGGGCAGCATGAGCATTTGGGTTGTAAGATGATCTCCTGAGTACTCCTCTGGGAGGGGGCGGATTGTCGTCTCAGTACTTGGTCTCTCGATGTGGAGTGGACCAGAACTGGACGAAGGAGCGCTTGAGGGGACCTCAGGCTCCTTCCCGGCAGACGACAGATACTCCTTTGTTCGAGTCGTTACATGAACGGGAATGGTTCCAGCCATGAACACTTGGGAACCAAAGGGAGATGAAGACGAAGATGGATCAGCCACCATCTGAGTCTGTTGAGAGGGGAAAGGTTCTTTAAGAACCGCAGGAATCCCAGAAGCACCTTTCAACAAACGACTAACCTCGGACCGCCTTGGGCAGTCTTTGGTGTAGTGATCCTCATCACAAATGAGACAAGGATACTTGGGTTTGTGCTTGGCTCCTTCCTCGGATGGAGGTTTAGAGGAATCCTGTTTAGGTTGCTCATACTTATTCTTTGCTTTCCCCTTTTTCTTTCCTTTCGAGGCCTTGTTCGCCGTGGTGGACTGGACGGTGTTAACCTCGGAAGTACTTCCAGAATTAGAACCACCCTGAGAAGTGTTTTCGCTAGAAGCATTCGGTTTTGGCTTCCGAGGGTTCGAGGATGATTTTTTCGATGACGGATTCACATAGCCAATGACCCCATCAACAGATGGCTTTGGTGGAGCTTTGGATGTACCGTGTCTCGGGGCATCAGGCAAATACTCATATAAAGTACCTAACTGAGGGTAAACTAAGTCAAGGTACTGAGCACGCGTGATAGCTTGCTCTTTAGTCACGCAAGCTCCCATGGCAATGTCCCGTGCAATCTTAGGGACAAAGGAAGTTGTGAACCAATCGGTGAGGAGTTGATCAGGAATCCAGAACTTGATCAACCGACGACGCCTTCTCCATTCATGTATATGATCAGAGATGTGCGTAGCCGTGTCCTGCTTGAGAGACGTAAGGAGATGAGTTCCTGTCTCGTACCGAATGGGTAACTGAAAATGAGTGAGGAATGCCATTGCCAATGAATTGAAATCTTGAAAAGACGCACGGGTCAATTCAATGTACCATTTAGCAGCGGAGCCGGTGAGAGTCCTTTGGAACAAGCGAAGCCGAACTGAATCGTCAAGCCATGAATTAGACGAACACCAGAGGTGATAAGTCATTACATGGGCTTGAGGGTCCTCTCTAGCTTTTCCGTCAAACTTGGGACAATCGTCGGGTATCTTAGTTGGAACTGGCGGCCATTGTGGATTATGCAAGATAGGATCATTGGTTAATTTCGACACATCGGGCAGTTCCAACGTTGCTAAGAATGATAGCTGCGGGTTAAAAGACATCTGTGGATACGAGGTAGGGCCAGAGTTCCAACCAGTTGCTGGTTGCCCCCACTGACTTTGTCCGGCCGGACCAGGTCCAAAAGGTCCTTGTCCATAGGAACTCTGTCCATAAGGGTTATATCCAGAATTGGATGGTTGATTCTGGTTCTGCCCCCCAGCACCCCACTGGTTACCATGCTGACCAGCAGGCGCAACATTGGGTTGCTGATAATTTTGATAAGGGGTGGCCTGCGGCTGTTGATAATTTTGATACGGGGCAAATTGATTTTGCCCCTGGGGTTGCTGGTATCCATATGGTTGCTGGGCTCCATATTGAGCCTGGGAACCAGGCTGCGTTTGATAAGAAGGTTGGGATTGATACCCACCTTGTGACTGGAGACCAGTTTGATTCTAGGGCTGGTAACCGGGTTGAGCTTAAGAAGCAAGAACCATCTGCATGCCCGGTTGAGCAGGCCCAGAGAGATATCATTGCGAAGACTGAGGTTGGGCCATCTGGCCGGAAGGTTGTCCTGGCTGGATCTGGGACGGACCTACTTGCCTAGAAGGTTGAGCTTGCTGGGTGTTTGGTTGTCCTTGCGGACCAGATGGCTGACTAGGCTGAGCAGCAGGCTGGCCTTGCTGCATGTAAGGCTGGCCACCCTGCCCATAAGGGTACCCTTGCTGGGTTCCAGGTTGTCCTTGTTGCGCGTAAGGTTGTCCCGGATTCCCGTAGGGTTGCCCCGAAGGTTATCCCTGCTAGGCTCCAGGTTGTCCTTGTTGAGCATAAGGTTGTCCCGGGTTTCCAGAAGGTTGCCCAAGATATGTAAAAGACGGACCACCAGAGGCCGAAGGTTGTCCCTGGGAGGGTTGTCCTTGCGAGCCTCCAGGTTGCCCTGGATAGGTTTGGCCATAATACTGCTACCCATAATTAGGCTGCGTGTAGGATGGCTGACCTTGGCATGATGGTCCTTGATACGGCTGCCTTTGATTTGGACGGAATTGGCCACCACCATAACCAGTGGTACCCCAAGCAACATTCAACGGAATTGAAGACTCAATCGCAGGTTGAGCTGGCAAGGAGGTATACAAATGATGACCTATAGGGTCATAATAGGGGCCTTGCACGCCTGGATTTTGGATAGCATGCAAGTATTGAGAATATGCCCCCCTGCTGAAATGGCATCAGAAGAAGGCAGGGCACTGCTGGCAGGATGAAAAACTCTGGCAGCATGTGCCGATTGACCACTATGTACTGGACTACGGGACGGGCCGGCAACAGTAGTTACGACAGAAGATGTCGTAACGACACTAGCAACCGGAGTCGATGATGCGACACAAACGGTCAGATTGGTCGGAACTGACGTGACAGCGGTGTGGTGAACTTGGGAAACAAAAGATCCCGTAGTGGGAACAATGTTATTATCCCACATAGAAGAGGAATTCCTAGAGCCCATGGCATCCCTCAAAGATCTATAGCGCGCAGGCACTGTAATACCGAGAGGTGTAACAATGTATTGCATAGATATGACCTGGGATGTGGCCGGGATAGGAGTCTTAATACTTGACATAACAGGTGTTCCACTCGATACAGGAGATGTGTCTTCCATATCAGAAGAAGCCATCGGGGTCGAAACACCAGTAGGAGTAGAGGGATAATCCTCTTCAGAAGGCTCCCAAACAGGGTTCCAAAACAAATCGTAA